>BSXT01000989.1:0-47639 GCA_030267785.1 Phytophthora fragariaefolia | reverse complement strand
CAATACGGCATAGGTGCCAGGCATGTGTTAAATTTTAAGACGCAATAGGCTGTCGAGCGGGCATACGAGCCGTGTCTCCAGGAGATCCAAATCACACAACTGGATCCGCCTCCGCTCGGCGCAGTTACCGCGCGGGTCTCTATAGGCTGCGTTCCGCGACCCTATGCATACAAGTCAAACGTAATGCCGAGGTCAAAGGCTTCATCGCACCAACGCTACGTATCATTCCTCAGAGCATGGAAGTTGGAGTACCAGTGTTGAATCCTTACAGTAGATATGCGTGCCCCGCACTATCGGTTCGGAAACCAGGTGGAGGTGGTTTTCAGCACACTTCGGACTGCAGACCGCTTAGCACACAAGTGGATGGAATAGTTGGTGCGATGCCCATTTCCACAGGTGGACCAGGAAGTGGTGTGAAGGGGGGCAGTACAGTTATGGCGATGACAATGTTGTAGCTTGTGAAGCAGGTTGAGTCGTTGATCTTCGTTGAGTGCACTTGCAGGTGGATTCAACTGTGGTACGAGCTCAAGAGTACTTGCGATTAAGTTAACGAGACGTTTAGCTAGTAGCTTAGTTGTCATGCGGCTGATGCGGGAACGATTAAATGAATAGGTGCGTGTCTGTCAGTCGAGGAGGCCAAAACAGTGGCGTCGCGCTTCGCCGGCCGGTCGGTGTCGCTACAGGTATCCAAGAGATATAATCACGTAGGCGTCGTGCTGGAGAGACAGCGTTGCACTTGCGCGACTAGCACCGTTCGAGTTCGCCAACGGCTTCAATCGCGAGATGATGCTAGCGTTCAAATCAAACCACGACATCCAAGTACTCATCGGTGGTCTGAATGCGTTGCTTTGGACCATCTACACGACCAAGTATGTCACGAAGATGCGGGGTTAAGTGCACTCGACCACTGCTGTTGCACTTGCCGTCTTTAAGCGGTGCCAGCTGCAAGAAGCGCGAAACGACGAGGTCACTAACCCCGATCGTGCTGGAATCGGTCGCAGACACATCGCGTCGATCCTCTATGCGATCCCAAATCGGCGCGAAATCGCCGGACCGCTAGCACCCTTGTATTTGCTGCGATGGTCGTTCGCGTACACAAGCGTGCCTTGCGCCACACTCCTTCACCGATTTGTGTTGGACGAACTCCTCGAGCGATTGGCGCACTCGTGTGATCTCGTTCAGCTGTGCAGACACGGCTTCGACATTACGTTCCGCGCAGCGTCGTTCCTCGACGGCTATTTGCTCCGGTCGACGTCGCTCGACCAGCTTAGGCTCTACGAGTACGAGGCCAAGTACTTCCGACGCATGCGAACCCAATCGACAGCGGGGTCGAGATTTTTCCTTGAGGATCGCACGTTCTTCAACTCGCATTGCGTCCAGGCTTCCGAAAAAATAATATCACTACCGTAATATCGGTATTTTTAGTATTATATTGCGGATTATTTTTTTGTCAAGCACACGATAATATAATACTGATACAATAATTCAAATATATCGCGCTAAGTCTACCAGCCAGTGACTTTCAGCAGCCAATCATTTAACCATAACCCCATACCAGTTCCGATGCCAACTTAGAGTTCATTTCGCAGTTCTCTCGCTTGCCATGACGTCCCAACAACTCGCTTCTTTCTTATTCACCCCGGTGAAACCAGGGCTTTACCGCTGCAACATTTGTGAGCAGCCACACAAGCAAGCAAGCTACATAGGCTACACGAAGCTAATGTCTCCTCTGCAGTGTTTTCACCCTACTCACAGCAAAGAGTACGCTGAATTCCAAGTCCAAAATCTCTCCACGTTGGAGGTATTCGGTTTGTAGATGAGGTCACTAGTTAAATGAACGCCTGGTTGCTCTGGATCGTGGAGAGGAACTTACCCTTGAGTGAGGTTGAGAACCCGTTAACACGGAAGCTCATCAGAATGCGACCTACGTCTGTGACGACGTTGAAGATTTACATGGAGCGAGTGGCTACACGCATCGGCAGCGTCATTGCAGAAGATAGGGGAACATGTTTGGCATTTTGTGGGACGGTTGGGTTGTGGCACGCGCCACTTCGTGGCGGTGTTCGCGGTGTACCACTGTCGGGATGGGCCAAAAGAGCACCTGATTGGGTTGTCGCCCACGGAGGATGCGCAAACCGCTGATGCTCAAACTGATCTCATGCAAGGTGTTCTGGCTGTCTACGACGAGACTACAGCTATGATCAAGTTGGTGGTTGGAGATAATTTCGCCGCGAACCAATCCCTCGCCACAAAGCTGGGTGTCGCCTTGGCTATTCATCGTCTCAATTTAGCGATGCTCACATATCTGTCCGACTCAGATGATCTGACATCTCAGATTTACTGTTTAATGAAAACACTACGACCGAATAATGCTGCACAACTGACACTTCACACGCATCTCCAGGCTGAGCGATCAAATGCAAGTCGCTGGTCGTCTGTGTGGAAGATGGTAGACAAGTGCATATGCATCCGAGATGCGGCCAGGCATCTAGCTGTTGTGGAGGAACTCTTGCCACATGGAAACGCACATCGTCGCATTGCGGCCATGTATACAAAGCTCAAAGAGTTGCATAGCGTTTGTGAGAAACTGCAGCACCACAAACGCACGTTCGTAGAGGTCCGAGCTCTCTTTGATGCCTGCGCCAAGAAGTACCCTGTGTTGGGTACCTACCTTGATGCAGGTGCGCCTGTTGTGCGTTCGCCAGTTTTTGAGAGCGCAGTTATCAAGATCTTCAGCTCGCTCCCTCTCTTTAGCTACGAGCTAGTAATGCTGGAGCCGTTTCGGCGGTCAAGTACGCCCAAGACACAAGGGCCGGCCCCAAATGCAGATTTTGCGACGGAGGTGCTACGCCAAGCTAAAAAGACGCGCCGAGCTCAACCGACCGCAGCAGATTATATTCCTCTACTTGGTGTGGTTCCACCAACAATCAACAGGTGTAAGCGCCTGTTCTCGGAGTGTAAATATCTGCTTCAGCCGCACCGTGCCTCAATACATAGTGCTAACTTCGAGAGACTCATGTTCTTGAAAGCTAACCGTAACCGTGATTTGTGGAACGCGTCTACGCCAGCAAGCAATATAGTGAATACCGCGGTATTTTGTGTCGATATTTAAATATGGACTACTGTCATTTCATATGACTGCGTATTTATTTATTTCCGGAGGTCCGATTGTGTCTGCACGCACATTAATAAAGCGGTTCCAATAGTCTAATAGTGACGGGCATGCGCATAGCCTTCGGGGATTCCGAATCGCCCTTTGAATTTGTGAAGCGGGGCCATTTGGTGTTGTTCAAGCCGTTCCATGCTGAGGAAGAGCTTGTGGTCGACTCGACGGACAGCACTGGATACGTGTAGGTGTTCATGCGGTGGCAACCCACGCGCACGAGCGTCATTCACGAGATTAAGGTCAACATAGACGAGTACCACCGCGACGCCAAGCAGGCAGTGGAGTGTACCTAGTCAAGTAGTGGTGCCGAGCTAGCTGCCGAAAACGGCACCGACACCGACGAACTCATCGAGACGCGCTACGACATCAACGCAGCGCTGGACCACGCGGCTGCATGTGAATCTGCTGAAGTTGTTGCCGCTGGATCTGACGCGTTCTGTCATTTTTACGACCTCGATGGCGGTGACAACAGCGACAAGGACGAGGAAAGCGCGGTTACATCTGCTATTGAATCGAGCTTGCCGATCTTCCCTTAGTCGGGATCGTCCGTCTCTAGTGGCGAAATCAAAATTTATTGAGCAAGGCCACGCAGAGAACGGTGGGCACGGTCGCAGACTTACATTACCGTAGCTCCGCGTTCGACTTCTCCATCGACGAGCTACACTAATTCGTCAGTGATACCTAGGATTACCGAGAACGAACCACAGAGCTCGGAGAAGTTTTATAATGAGCGACCCACTGAAGTCGTCAACCTTATTGCGAGCGCGCTCGAGTGCGTCCGTTAGTAGTTGCCGCCGACGGAAATTGTAGCGGGGCTACACACTCGGCCAACCTCCACATTAGTGCAACATGCACTAATGGATACATTCGGGTGTGCCACATTGCAGTGTGGCCACCATTGATAGTAAGAAGCAATACTATTGGCAGAAAGCAATAGAAATCTGTCAATAAGGAGCATACATTAGGACAGAGATTCTGCCAACCACTCGTCGGCAGATTCTCTCTTTATAGATATCAGTTTTAGGAGGCAAGGCCAAAGTTAACATTCAATTCAGTTCTCATTTTCTACCAAAAGGTTATTAATAAGTCGTTATTTAGATTTAACTATACTTACGGAGCTAAGTATGCTTAATCTAAATTAAATACACCTACGCTTCCTCCTAAACGTCGCGCACACGTGTAAGCTAAAGTAGTGAGCTAAGTAAGCCCACTACATTGGCACTAGGAGCAGAGGTTTCATCTGCGAGTCACGCCGAGTGTTCGTCAACACATTCACTACGTGAGCTGTCCTTCGTTTCTTCGAAGAGGTCGGGGTGGTGGTGGTGATTATGGTCTTGGCTTGGGCGGTTGGCGTCCTTGCATATCCAACACACAAAGTGTGCAAAGCAACTATCTTGAGCTTGGTTGGACCCTCGTTTTGTATTCTTGTCCTTTCGATCAATTATCGTGATGTCACCGGGCTTTGCGGCCACATTTGCGGTTGCAGTTCTTTGTCGCTTAGTTTTCCAGTCCCTTGCCGACGTTGGCGGTTCGCGCTTGCATGTCTGGTCTATGGATCCGCCAGAGTCAGCGAGTTTGGTCAGATGTTCTAAGGCACGCTCCAACTGTATCAGCGGTTCGGTAGCTTCAGCTTTGATTGCGTGTTCCGGAGACTCTTGCTTCGCTGGGTATGCTCTCTCGCAGAACGTATGTAGCACAATCCGGGCGTTACGCTCGGCACGGGGCCCATCCTTGAGCAAACTGGCAATGCGTTTGAGTCGATTGGCGAACTGCCGTACGTCTCCTCCGGTTTTTTGCCGTGCGTTGCCGATCTCCGCCATCACTTGCTTGTCCGTGCGTTTGGTGCGGAATCTTCTAACAAGGGCCTCTCCAGTGTCATGAAATGACATTCCAATGAGGCTTGGGCGCTCCTCGTCGTACCAGTCCTCTGTCATGCCTCCGAGGTAATTTCCCTTAATAGAAACCTTGACTCTATCCGGTCACGGACGTGAGCCGGTTTTCATGTACGCATCGTCGACCTGACGAGCAAAGTTGCGCCACCAGCGCCCAGCGCCTGCATCTATTCCGTCGACCTTGTCGCCTGTAAAGGTGTTGATGATTTTGCACGAGACGTGTGGGCGGCGGTGTTTGGTACTTGATCGTGGCGCTGATGCCTGGTGAGATTGATTCTCGCTTTCATCGTCGTTATCGGTGCTTCAAGAGCTTATCGAGGAGTCTGAGTGATTATCGACACTGGGACTGCTGCTGTTGCTGCTATTATTGCCTGGGCGTCCACCGTACATCCTCGCTATGTCAGTGGTCGACCCAGTACAGACGGTTACGTCCTGAGGAGCACTGCTAGGTGCTCTTTTTTCGTGCAGACTCACCCGGGTTCGCTGGTGTAATGGGGCGAGGTGACCGTCCACGTTTGTGGCTCTTGCCAGTTGATGAGGCCTGATTGCGCTTCCTGGTGTTATCAGCGCGGTGTCCTCATGCTGAAGGGCAGTCGAGATGGTCAGCTTTTGTTTGTCCAGCTTGGGTTTGGGCTTCTCCAGGGTTATTATCGAGCTCTTGGTCATTATGCTATCAAGACTCTTAATCTGTTGAATCGCCAAGTCAGCAGGAGACTTGTTCGGTAGGAGTCTATTTTGAAAGTGAAGTAGAGAATTTTCTGCTAAAGCTGACCTATGCACCGTGGACCGATTGTTCGTTTACGTACAGCCTTTACTATCGAGGAGAAGACGGAACGTTAGCTTGAACCCATTGTACCCATCCCCTCAACATCATCAACGAGTACAACAGGCTCCCACCGTTTATCATCCCCGACGACTGGCCAAGGCTGCTCCTAGTTATCACCAGGGCTCGGAAAATACCATACTATATACTACGCCTAGAAATACACTGCGTAATAAGTAATTCCGTACAGTAAGAAACAATAGCTAATTGTTGACAAATACTTAGCGTATTGCTTCCTTATCTTAGGGCTGGCATCTCACCACTTACATTTGCTGGTGCACCTCTTGAACCGTGTGTTGAGCTCAAGGCTCAATAGTGAGTTGCCCGGTGCTACACCCAGTACCGTGGACCGACTGTTCGGTAAGGAAGCGGACAGACGATCCCTGGGATAGGATTAGGAGCACCGGAGCAGACACGTTTAACTAAAATATATTGGATTAAGTATATCTATGAAGTGTCGAATATAGTCTACGGTACTGCGACCACATGGCTGGTATGGAGCCATCAGTGATCGCCTTCTGCCTCCTCTTTGAGCAAGGCAACACAGTGCGATGAGGAAGTGAAGCAAACAGGTAAGGAAGCGAGGATGGTGTCCTCACTTCCGCTTTTGCTTCAGACTGAGCACGTCTATAGGGTAGCAATAGGATAGCGGAATAAAGTCTCACTAAAGTCAAGTGAGAATCAAAGTTCAATAAGCTCATTCAGTTTAACATTTCAAGTGTTTAAAAGCAATTGATCATGGCAAGCAACGGTGCTGGAAACCCGTTCGACAGGCTGGTCTTTCCTAAGGACACCAAACAGTTCAGTGTGTGGAAAGACCTGATTATCGGTCATCTCCGTCAAAAGAGCGCTGCTCTGAGACGTGAGGCGATGGTGAAGAGCAAAGACGAGCCAGCATTCTCTTACGAGGATTTGCTGCAGTCAAGTTGAGAGGTGCCTCGTCCGATTGATTCGGGGGATGAGACGCTGAAGCACAAGTACAAGTGGCAGCAGGTGATCCTGAATGATCAGGACACCTACATACGGACGCTGCTAAGCCAGACTCTACCCAGGAGTTATCTGGAGTCTCTGTGGGTCTCGTTCAACGACGAGCGCCTGCCGGCTGCATTGAAGCGGCTAGAAACGGTCTTTGGCCAGTCGAATGCCCAAGGAATGGCAACTCTGATTGCACAGTTTGATGACGCCCTGGCAAAGGATTTCGAGTCAGTGGGTCAACTCATCCTGTGTGTTAAAGAGGCGCGCAACCAGATCAACCGCCAGTCGCGTGAAGCACTTGGGAATGTAACGAATCAGTACGCGGCAATCGAGGTACTGTCGCTGTTCCCAAGCCAGTACTGGGGCAACCACGTGGATTACACCAGTGGTGGGTTCCAGCTGGATAGGATTGAAGCGTTGCTGCGCAATGTCTTCACATACAAGTCTCGGAGCCAAATACTGTAGGTACCTTCACTTCCGACATCGGGTTTTCGATCCGATTTAACAGGGAATTGTATTTGCAAAGTTGTATGCAGTGGACAGCTGGTCGAAGAGAGAGGGCAAGTCCATCACTGCGAGATCCGCGTCGCAGCTGTACTTGTTGTCGTGAAGGGGCAATACCAGCCCGACGTGGCGCCAGCAGTGGGAGATAATTTTAGCACTCATCGTACCCCAGATTGCCTCGCTCCACCGCATTGCCGTTAGCTGGTCTACCTTGTAGGCTTTCTCGCCATCTACATCTTCACCTCTCTCGACGCGTTCTACAGCGTGGTCAATCTGCATGGAGCGATACTGAGCCTTATACGATGCCACTATACCCGCATCCATCGGTTGCAAGCACGGCGTCGTGTTTGGAACATCTTGACGGACACGCTCGTCAGTGCTTCCTTATCAGATCTCGCTTATTCCCCATTGTCAGCCAACGTGCCATGTCTCTCCCCGTGGCCCGTTCAAAAAGGAACGGCATTGCCAAAAGGGCGCAAAAACCTGCGGAGCATCATAATACTTTAGCTAGGGCATCTGTAATGTAATATTTTGAAACCCATCAGGTCTTAGGGGTAATACGTAGTACTAGGTGTCGGAAGTGAGGGTACATACAGTAGAGGCTATGCAAGCAGCGGCTGTGCCTGCAAATCATGTCAGGGCTGCCAAGCATCTGGGCAAGCGCAAGGCGCGGAGCGCTGAAGTCAAAAACGTGATGAATGCTTCTATTGTGAAGGCAAGTATAATCAGGATGATGAGCCACACTTCTAGCGTGATTGTCCCAAGATGCAGGAGGACCGCGCAAGGGGCAAGCTCAGAACCAACATCTTTGTGAAAGCCAAGGCAGTGAATGTTGGTCATGTGAAAAAGGGCAGCAAGCGACAAAGAAAAAGGGCAAGCCGACACGCATCGAAATTCCGGTGGACATGGCGCACGTAAAGCCATTCGGTAATCCGAAGACTGTTGCAACAGCTCAAGCAGCACGCGCAAAGCCAGGACCACTCAACACCGAGGCTCTGACGCCTGAGCAAGCAAAGGCGGACGAAGATGACCTGGTGGGTTCACCACCCCCAGGATCTCCGGTGGTATCCGACTCGGAGATGAGTGATGACGACGACGTCGACGACTTCGACCCCACAGGAGTTCAAGCTCTGGTAGGAAAAGTGTCTGAAGCTTCCGGGTAGATTGAAGCGGGCTCAAAGGCCATCGAAGAAACGGTAAGAACTTTGTACCCAGAGTTATTGCGAAGAGATGGTACTGATATCTCTCAATGTGATTGGGTGTTAGACTCAGGCTACGGCTACGGTTTAACTGCCAATGCTTCGCTCTTCGTGAGCAAGAAGTTAAGCCAAGAGTTCAGATTTACTCTCGGAGAGGGCAGTAAACTGAGTAATACACACATTGGTTCAGTTAAACTCTACTTTTTGGGTTCGGATGGTATCCAACCATTCTATCTTGAAAATATGGCACTAGTACCGAAAGCTAAAGCGAATATTCTCAGTGAATATTGGCTGAAAAAGACAGGGTATCAGATTGTAGAGAGTGTCAGAGGTGGGTACAAATTTGTCCTGTGGAAACAAAAGTTGGTCATTGTGGCTATTGCGGTAATGGGGCATACTATATACAGGCTCGTACATTAAGAGAAAGGCAGATATACTGCTCCGCTGTTAAGGCAAAACCAACAAGACCACTAAGGGTGTTAGGGTATACACAAATAAAGGCTGCTTTTATGGAATGGGACGTAAAATTAGGACACCTCAATAGCGACAAGCTAATAGAGGTGATGAGTGGTAACCTAAAACCAGGACTGCCTAGCTTCAGTAGGGTGGCTTTGACAAAGTTACCGTTCTTCTGCCATACGTGCGCGGAGGTGAAAATGCGTAGAATGAGCTACAGGAATATGGTAGGCACTAGAGATACACAGCCTATCAGTACGATTCACATGGATACTAATGGGCCAATGAAGACACTGGGAGTGTGCGGAACAGTTGGTTCTATTAGATACTTCCTGAGCATAATAGACGACCAGACGTCTTGGCGCTGGACACATGTTCTACGCAAGCAAACGGAGGTACATACCAAAGTAAAGGAGCTGTTTGCACAGCTTGAGAGAGAGGGGAAGTTTACAATTAGGCGCAGCAGATCAGATGGTGGTACAGAGTTTGTAAACATGACGTTGAAGTCATTCTGCACCCAAAATGGGATCACCTTTCAGACCTCAAATGCATATAGTCCGAAAGAAAATGGAGCAGCTGAGAGGGATCATCAGACAAAGATGGGTAAGGTGCGATGTGCTCTGCGATACGCGGTGATGGCTGCGAAGTGGAGGCTAGAAGCCCTCAAATACATGACCTATGTACAAAATTGCACACCTATGAGTTGCCTTAAGAACAGAACTCCCTACGAGTTGGTAAAAGGGGTACATCCTGATGTAAAGACACTGCAGGTATGGGGATGTGTGTGTTTCGCATACGTGCCAGAGGCTGTGAGAAAAGACAAGAAACTGTCCGCTCGAGCTATTACGTGCAGATTCCTTGGAATCTATGAGGATACAAAAGGTTATCGATTGTTGGATATATACAACAACACGTTCATTCTTGCTAGGTCAGTCACCTTCGATACGGAAAACTGCTCGAGCATTATAACACGATCTTTCGTAAAATGCCGGAGAAGCTAACAACTGAAGAGCTTCAAGAGATCGAGTCACTTCGTTTACCTTTAAGTAACGATATGAAGGATCCTCAGGCAACACAGATATATCCTGATAGAATCACAGGAACAGTGGGAGCTACACGTAGAAAAAGACAGCTGCCAGTAGCAGTGGGAGCTAAGCACAGATCTAAGCAAGACATAGCCGCGACAGTCATCTCCCGAACACAGAGGATACGGAAGACTCCTGTGCGATACTCTGATTACAAATGCTATCAGACGCACATCGATAATCCAATCGCAGTTGATGCTAAGGTCAACAGAATTGGAATTCCCAAAAGTATTAGGGACGCCCTTACTGGGGTACATAGGAAGCAGTGGCGACAAGCACTGGATTTGGAATACCAGTCGCTCCTGGAAAATGGAACGTGGAAGTTAACAGGCTTACCGTCTGGTCACAAAGCATTACCGTGTCATTGGGTACTTGCTATCAAGTACAACGCTGACGGTACTGTCGAGAGATTTAAAGCCAGACTAGTCGCGCAAGGAAATCACCAGGAATATGGAGTCAACTGTGATGATGTCTACGCACGAGTAGCACGGTTTGAGTCACTACGACTCGTCCTGGCAATTGGGACCATCTTGGACTGCCACATTCATCAAATGGATGTGAGCACCGAATTCCTCAATGGATCGATGGAAGGGGAACACAAGGTGTATATGTACCAACCCCCTGGATATAAGCTAGCGGGCTACGAAAGCATGGTCTGCGAACTACGGAAAAGTATATACGGGCTCAAACAAGCACCTAAGATATGGTATAGAGTCATCCGCCCGTTCTTTACAAGCCTAGGTTTTGTCCGATGCAACAAGGAATATTGCATTTATGTCCAAAACGTGGGAGAGTTGGATCATTGTGGTTGTCTATGTCGACGACTTGACAATAATGTCTAAAGACATGAGGCAAATCAATCAACTCAAAAGAGATCTCTCTGCAAGGTTTAACTTGGAGATATTCACTTATCCTAAAGATGGAGTTCGACGGAATAGGAAAGATAAGATCATGACAATTTCACAGCACAAGTACATATATGGAATAGGAAAGATAAGATCATGACAATTTCACAGCACAAGTACATTAAGGAATTTTTAAACAAGTTCGATATGGCAAAATGTGTGCCGGTTTCACCTCCACAAATCAGAGGCATAGAATTACATGCGGAGACAGATATGTCAGCTCAGCAAATAGCAGCCCAAAAGTTCGATTATAGAGGGCTAGTGGGATCACGTCAGTATTTGGTAAGAGGTACAAGACCAGATATTGCAAATGCAGTAAGAGAATTAAGTAAATTCCTATCGTGTTACAATAAGACTCACTGGGAAGCTGCGAGGAGAGTGCTCAAATACTTGAATGGGACGTCAACGTATGGTCTCCTTCTTGATGGAAAATCGAGAACGGTGACGTATGAAGTGTACACAGACGCAAGCTTCGCGTGTCAACCCAAAGAACGTAAATCAGTTACTGGGTATGTGATCACTATGACTGGAACCAGTATTTCTTGGTGTATCAGCAAACAAGCATCAGTTTCTCTTTCTACTGCAGAAGCAGAGCTCATTGCACTAAGTGAAGGAGCAAAGGAAAGCGAGTGGCTTTGGTACTTATTAAGAGAAATGGGGTTTCCTCAAGAGAACCCAGTGCAAGTATGGTGCGACAGCAAGTCCGCAATCAGCGCAGTAAAGAACCCAGGAAATCATAAGGCCACTAAGCATGTACACGTTCCTTGCTTGTTTACAAGGGACCTTGTCGAAGAAGGAAGGCTAGATATTCGCCCAACCGATGACATGGCAGCGAATATTCTAACAAAAGCCTTACCACCGACACAGTTCTCAAAGCTGAGAGAACAGATAGGGGTCAAAGACTTTAAGACTACAACGGGCGATACTTAGTGGGAGTGTTGAGCCCAAGGCTCAATGGTGAGTTGCCCGGTGCTACACCCAGTACCGTGGGACCGTCTGTTCGGTAAGGAAACGGACAGACGATCTCTGGGATAGGATTAGGAGCACCGGAGCAGACACGTTTAACTAAAATATATTGGATTAAGTATATCTATGAAGTGTCGAATGTAGTCTACGGTACTGCGATCACATGGCTGGTATGGAGCCATCAGTGATCGCCTTCTGCCTCCTCTTTGAGCAAGGCAACAACAGTGCGATGAGGAAGTGAAGCAAACAGGTGTCAAATTCTTCAGCAGCTCACAATATAGCGACGATTTCTGCTCGGCCCCGCTCGCCCATCTCGTCCTACACTGCCGACTCAGAGTCCTCCTCTTCATTCTTACTCTTGTCGCCCTCCCCTCCGCGCTGCTTGCGCTTCGACCCCACCACCGGTGGAGCCACCACCAGTCTAGTCTAAAGTCATACAGTATATTTTTGCTGATATCAATAATACGAAACTGTACTAAATGGAAATAGTTAATAATTTTATACATTCAGTATGAATACTAATATGAATACTAATAATACGGAATTTTTTTTTTTAGCACTGCTTCTCACTGTGTTCAAACTGCGAACTGCGAAGTATGTCTGGAGAGTCTTGCAAGTTGTTTGTGGTGTAACGAGTTTGTACCTCCTGTTTATTGCTTTGACGCGATGGGCGTGCGAGGTGGTAGGAAGGCAATAATGAAACTAACTTAGTATAAATCTCACATTTATGAAGTCTTTGTGTCCCACGGCTTCTCTGTCCCACCACTTCAACTACCCGCAGAAGAGGCCAAGCGGATAATATTAGGGGCATCTTAGTAAATCGTCGCTTCTATCTGTACTTCATCCACCTACGCCGCAGTCACATCACCACCTAGTCCTGAGAATGAACGTCCGACCGATTTCATCTTTAACAAAGCTCTCACGTTCCCAGCCGCTTTCTTAAATTGTTTTAGATGAACTGTGTCGCCAGATTTGTCTCCAATGCCAACGCCATTTGCAGTGTCTCCCACACCCTTCATCTCCTGCAATCGCTCTTGGAACCGCTCTTCTTCCGCGAAACCTCGGATCACCTCGATCGCATCCGATAACTTCATACGGTCTGATGGATCGAACGCACACAAGCCAAGCACCAACCTCCACTGCGCGTCACTCACGAACGCCTTCGACGAGGCATAAACTTCTTTCGAGTCACGTGGAACTTCACTACCGGGTCGGGCACACGTGAGCCCCACGGCACCTCGCAAGTCACCGCCTCCACCACGCACATACCGAACGAGTACACATCCGACTGCGCGTTGGGAGTCACGGGTTTGTCCTTGCGGATGACCTCTGGCGCCTTCCAGCGGATCGCCCCGACAGTCTCTTCGTCTCCGCTCTGCTCCGTCGCCAAGAAGCTTAATCCGAAGTCCGTCAGCATTGCCACGCCGTCCTTGCTCACGAGGATCTGGTTGCATTTGAGGTCGCTGTGCACGATGTGTCTCTCGTGCAGGAAGTGAAGTCCGAGCGCCGTGTCCAGCAACTTCCGCCACACTAACGACCGGCCTTGAGCATGATACAGGAAATCGAGCAGCTTGCCGTTCTTGGCCTCCTCGCACACGAAGAAGTACGTCGAGCCTTCGTCGCAAGCACCGAAGAACGGCACGATGTTCGGGTGTCTCGCTTTTTGCCAGATACGTGCTTCTCGGTGGAAGGTGCGCCTCTCCTTGTCGGTGGCGACGGTGACAGTCTTGACACGACTCTGGTGCTCAGCCACCATCCTCTGTAAACCTTGCCGAAGGATCCGGCGGAGAATGGCTCTTGCTCTTTGCGGACTTCACGGCTCGGAATGTACCAGTCTCGGCGACTTTGGCGGAAGTTTGGCGTTACTGTGTTTTTGGCTGGTGTTAATGAATTGGCTGCCTGATAGTCGTGGAAAAGGTATGTGATCTGGTACCTGCAGTTCATGCGGGCGATCTCATAAGCATCTCGACCAGAGTTGTCTGTCACATCCATTGCAGCTCCGTTGTCTAGAAGTAGACGAACAATTTCTTCATGGCCCCTGTGTGCGGCCTTCATCAATGCCGTTTGGTTTTCTAAATCCATTATGTTTACATTTGCATTTTGACTTAAAAGCACTCGGGTGATCTCAAGGTGCCCTTCATCCGCAGCGACCATCAGAGCTGTCCGGCCGTCACTCGATTCCTTGTTCACTTCGGCACCGTTTTCTAGAAGGAGCGTCGTGATATCAACGAGGCCCTGTTGAGAAGATACAATAAGAGGACTCCATCCAACGCTATTTGCCACGTTAACGCCCGCTTGGCGATCCAAGACCAATCGAACTGCCTCGATTTGGTCATATTGAACAGCTGAGTGCAACACTGTGTCACCGTCATCATCCTGAGCGTCAATATTAGCTGTGGATCTGGATAGTAGCAGTTTCAGGGCTTCCATGTGTCCATACGTTACTGCAATTTGAAGAGTAGAACAACTGTTATTTCCTGTCTGGTCAGCATCTGCGCCATGATCTAGCATCAGTCGAACGCACTCGAAATTTCCTCCCAATATTGCAAAGACCAGAGGCGTATCGCCATTTTCCCTCTTCGCATTTACGGATGCACCAGCCTCTAGCAGCAACTTCACCAAATCGTCATACTTGTTATCAGCCGCCACCATCAACGGAGTGTTTCCAAAAGTATCGGCGAGATCGATGCTTGCACCATGATTCACCAACGTGCGAGCAGCATCCAGTTGGCCAAATATTCCCGTGATTAAGAGTGCAGTTGAGCCATCATCAGACACGGCGTCAATGAAAGCCCCGCCTTGTAAAAGAGCCTCAATGGCATCAATATGGCCATACTGGGCAGCTGTGGTGAGTCCTCGGTGGCCATTGGTAAGCGCTTTGTCGATATCTGCTCCCCTCTTCAATAATAGTCGTATCGCATCAGAATGGCCCTTGGCAGCTGTAGCAACAAGAGCTGTGGCTCCGTCATCCGCAGCTATATCAATCGTAGCTCCGTTGTTCAACAAAATTTGAATAATGCCGATATTATTTTCTTGTGCCGCGGATATCAAAGCAGTTGTTCCAGACTGCGTAGTTTGGTCGACCACAGCCCCATTCTCCAACAAAATCTGTACAATTTCCTCGTAGTCTCTAGAAGCAGCCCACATGAGTGCGGTAGAGCCGTTCTGACCGCCACTGTTGACGAACGCTCCTTTTTCAAGAAGGAAGCGCACAACATCAATGTGGCCGTTTTGAGAGGCACCGACTAGAGCTGTGAAACCCAATTGCTCTCGTTTTTCGATATCAGCTCCGCTCTCCAGCAAAACTTGAACAATATCTACACGCCCGTCTAGAGCAGCGCTAATAAGAGGGGTAGCCCCTGTTTTTATAGGCAAGTCGATGGGTGCTCCGTTCGCCAACAGAAAATTGACCATATCCAAATGACCCCCTTCAATCGCACAACTAAGTGCATGGTATCCACCGTCGTTTACCTTTTCGATATCAGCTCCACTATTCAGCAAGAGCTGGACTACGTCAATGTGGCCTTCTGCGGCGGCCATCATCAGCGGCGTGGCTCCAGCATTTAAAGGCAAGTCAACTGATGCTCCATATCCAAGAAGAAGGCGTACGATATCGATATTGCCTTCTTGAGCAGCAAAGAAAAGTGGGGTAGATCCAAATGAATTAGGCAAATCCACTTGAGCCCCTCTGCTCAGTATGAACTCGACAAGATCCGCTTTATTCGCCTGGGCTGCACATGACAAAGCTGTATTGCCAGTTTCGTTCGTTTTGTCGACGTCATCTCCATTGTCCAGAAGCTCTCGCACGACTTCGAGATGGCCATGAAACGCAGCCCAGATGAGTGCGGTGAGACCATTCTCATCAGCCTTCTTGAAGTCCGCCTTCTTTGTCAATAGGAACTGCACCACATCAGCATGGCCTTCTTGGGCGGCACAAATAAGAGGCGTGTATCCCGATTGCGATGCCGCATCGATCTCTGCTCCGCTCTCGAGCAGAATTCGCACAACATCGATCTGCCCGTCTTCAGCAGCCGAGTGTAGAGCAGTGAGTCCTTCTTCATCGGCCATGTCGATAGCAGCTCCCTTCTCTAATAAAAACCTGGTGACGGCGGCATGGCCATTCGAGGCCGCGCTCATGAGTGGTGTGGCCCCGTAATGCGTCGATTGGTCCACCACAGATCCGTTCTCCATCAGCAACTCCACCACACCCAAGTGTCCGCAGTCGGCAGCCCACAGGAGCGCAGTCGATCCATGCTCGTTCGTGCGGTGGATGTCCGCCCCCTTCTCCAGCAAAAGCTTTACAACTGCCACGCTGCCCTGCTGGGCTGCGCAGATCAGTGGCGTGTTTCCGTCTGCGCTCGTCCTTTCAATGCTGTCGCCACTCTCCAGTAAGAGCCGCACAACGTCATCGTGGCCTCCAGCCGCGGCTGCAATCAGCGGCGGGTCTCCCTCTGCGTCGGCCACACCGACGTCCGCCCCGTTCTGCAGTAAGAGCCGCACCATGTCCACCTGCCCCTCCCCAGCTGCACGGACGAGACAGGTGGACCCATCTGCGATCGTCATGTTGACGTCGACTCCGGTTTGCAGCACAAGTCGAACGGCGTCGAGCTGCCCGTTGTCAAATGCACTTTGGAGTGCAGTGGCGTCCACGTGCGTGTCCCCAAGTTGTGACGTGACCGCGTCGAGATTCCCATCCGTTGCGTTGGTTTTCTCCATTTTTGTTTTGCTGTTCGACGTGTGCTGCGTGAGACCTTCGACGCTGGAAATGGGGGGGAGGGACGCACGGAGTGCATCACGGGGGGCAATGGGTACACAATGTGATTGGCATGGCTGGAGCGATATACTTAATCAATATTTGGATTTTGCAAAATAATTATGTATTATTATTCCAGAGCAAAACAAACTACTGAAGTATGTCGACCAATATTATTTTCCGATTTTTCTCCTACAACCAGATTTTGTTGAGCCTGCGTCACCTCATATCCGGATATGGGTTTGCAATGTGACCGTTTAGCTCTTGGTGCTGTCTCTATGAGGGGCCGATATTTGCAGGCCTCTGAATGAAAATTGCTGCGTAAGTGATTGTCTGTGCGATATCAATCCATGCACAACAGAGACAATATAAGATGCATTATTGTATTTGCCAGTATCGAGTCGACCGTTTCCCTGCCTGCGTGTTAGCAGTGGACGTAGCCTGGCAAAGTGCTGCGCGCCCGAAACATGCACCTACCGGCGTGGTAGGCGTCGACGTGCGTGGCCATCTGAGCGATGGCGCACGGACGACAGAACATCACCAGAATGGAATCTTGGAACAAATTGCCAGGAATGGAGAAGAGCCCGCGCATGTTAACACGGAGACAAGCGATGCTGATGGTCGTGACGATCTCTGCGAGCGCGCACAGAACGAGAAGAAGTGGGTTTCCTGACGCCGTGCCGACCAGACCCAGCAGATACAGCGCGACATGTGTGACAAGGATGAATGAGTAGCGAGCAATGCCAAGGCGGACAGTGACCTGTGCCACGGAGATAACAGGACAAAAGAACGCCATCAGGCCTGAAACATCAGGGAAGAGTTAGAGAGAGACCAGGACGAGGTGATGGCGTTGATATTTTACCATTGGGGACGAAGTCGTCGCAGCAATGAAAAAAGCCAGTGCTCCAGTGTCCAACCGTGAGGCCATTTTGGTCGACACCTTCGCCAAGCTCGAGCTTGTTCGGGTAGACGAACGTCGTTGCTGCTTGTGTTGATGGTTCTTGGTAAGTCATGGTATGGGGCTGTACAGGGCGTGGACTTGGACTGGTGGCAGTAGATTTGATTGTGTGCGAGGAAGCTTTTTCATAGCAGTGGCCTGTGGTCGAGAGAGATGTGTCATAAGACAGGAAGTGGTACTTGCTTAATGGAAGTCTTCGAGCAAAGAGCCATTAAGAAGTGGACAACCATGAATTGCTTGAAGAAGCTACTCCGCACGTATTATCGAGGGCCTCGATTCGAGGCACCGCCTCGTATCTACCAGTTCTATGCAAGTAAAAACTTTAAAAGTATGGGCCTACCGTACTTATGTGCCTCAGGCTGTTGGATTCCGTTAGTGGCTCCGACTCAAATGCAGAAGTGTAGAATCGAACCGGATAGCTCAGAAATACTCGTTATCTGTACTTCCTGGGATCATCTGTTCTACTGTCCGAGCCTTGACACTGTACAGTGCTTTCGACTCGACACCACTGGGTCATCCAGTCTGAATGTTTTAGAGATTCATACAACCCTCGAAAGTGGTTATCACAGCAGAATGCTGACTCGGGGCCGCTCCCATCATCGAAGAAGCTCAAGGTAATGTGAAGAAATCTCGACGTTTTCTATTCTTTCACGCGCGCGACACTTTCGTCGCTGTGACTAATGTAGAGTAAACGTACAAGTTCTCGAATATAGTGTTCCCTTCCTCTCTCTCTCGTTTAGCCGACACTATCCGTCGACGCTCATCCGAAGGTGTATCCCGGCAAAGTTGACCGTGGCAAAACGGCAAACGTGTTGATCTCGAACGACTCGGCGTGTGCAGCCATCTGCGAGACGGAGCAGCAGCAGCAGAAGACCGAGGCGAAAATGTCTTCCGTCAGCGACCCGGGGATGGAGAAGAGGTACCGCATGCGGAAGCGGATGCGAATCGTGAAGAGCATCACCAGCACGGCCATGATCACGGCGAGTGTGCTCACCACGTCGAACTTGGTGATCGCGGCGCCGGCGACGAGTGCGTCCACAGACACGTACGAGAAGAGCACAGTGAAGAAGTTGGCGATGCCCAGCCGCGCGCAGACCTGCGCCATGGAGATGCCCGGGCAAAAGAACGACGTGACACCTGTCGCGCGTGCACGCACAATGTTAAACCAGCTCGACGGTCACCCACCGCGGCCTGCTGGTTGCTCACCGTTGGGGACGCACACCGTGTAGCAACTGCTGAAGAGTCCGGACTTCCACTTGCCCACGACGAGGCCGTTGTGGTCGACGCCCTCGGTGGCGGGCGTCGGCGCCATGGGCACACTCGCGTCGTCGGCCTTGCTGGGCATGAGGTCGTCTACCAAGCTTGCGTACTTTAACCGAATGTGCGGCGGCGGAGCCGCTGAATCCTGTGCGCGCTGCGACTCTTCATGCGGATCCACGCCGAGTCGAGCGCAGCGACGCTTCCAAGGCGGCGCCGCATGGACGTCCATGATGGACGTCCGTGCGTATTGCGGTGCCAATAGCGGAGACCGTCACTGGGGCTCCGTGCTGGCATTGGCTGGGGGTGCAGCAATTCCTTCCTCTCCGAAAACCTCTTCACGACGCTCGGACGCTGGGCGTGAACACGCGTGGCGGAGCTGCCGTCGAGTTTGAACTCGGCGGCGAGCTGGCCTGGTTTCTTGCTGCTGCAACTTGAACAAGCGGGTCGTTCACTGGTCGTCAATCCCCGCTGATCGGCAAACGATAGACGGAGCGCGGCGAGTGAACTGCAAGCAGGTCAAGTTCAAGGTGGGCAAACCGTAGACAAGGCGGCGGCGGGGCGCGCGACTGTCACAGGCGGCGAATCTCGGCCCCGGCAGCGTTTGAAGCTGCGGCCGCACACGTCGCTGCACTCGGCACGCTGCGCGCGTCTGCCAATGGGGCGCGAAATACACTGAGCAGCAATGCTTCCCGGTGCGGCGAGGCGCGGCCGTCATCGCACGTCAGCTGGACGACCGACGAAGGGCAAGCACAAGCGCTTGAAGCTGCTCGACGGGGCAAATCCCTCAGCCCCGTCGCATGTGGATCTTGAGCGCTTGAAGCTGCGCGCAGCGGAACCCGTTTAACACCTCTACAACATGTGCAAGCTCGCCCGCGCGGCTGGGCCAATCCCTCCCGCGCACGTTGAGCTTGAGCCTGCAGGCGCAAAAGCTGTCCCGGAGCTTGTCCGCTTGAACCTCAGCACGCCAACCAGGCCGGAGCTGCCGCCACGGGCATCGATCGGCCTCTTGCAGTTCGGTGCAATTCGCCGCTCTCATCCTGGCGCAAGGCGCTTGCAACCGGTTGCAGTTGCAGGAACACCGCGCTGGCTGCGGCTGCTCTCTAGTACGTAGCGCTCCAGCTCGTATGCTGAGTCAAATCTGCTTCAGGACAAGCGAATGCACCGGAATTGTCCTCCCAGGTGTCGATCGCAGGAAGCCAACCAAGTCTCCGAGCAGCGTTCCCACGTGGTGTGAGATGGCTACAGTGCAGTACCGCCCGGCGGTACAATACCGGTATTTGTGTCGAGACCATCAGAGGCCTGGGCGATGAGCAGGGAAGGCTGCGCCTTTGAGGGGCGTTTGTCCAATCGCGAGTACAGTACCTATGAGCCACGCGAGGGAAAAGGGGTCCCCACCAATCCTCGCCGAGGAGGAATCCTCGGCGCTGCATCAGGCAAGCGCGCTTGATGCAGTCCTGGGGACCATTTCCTGCCCGTGCTGGGTGCGGTGGACATCCCGCGAGCAGCTTGAGCTCGCTGCTTTAACAAGCGCATACTGAGCGCGAGTGAGCGCGCCAGCTGGTCCTACGTTGGCCCGTTTTGCGCAAGCACGAGGATGGGCTCGCCTGTGAGAAATCGACCGACGTGCAAGGCCAACACCGGCAGGCGTCGGCGTCAGCGCCCGCCCCACGCCGACTGCCGCCTCCAGCTCCACCCCCCACTCTCCCCGCAACCAAACGCGTCTCCTTCATGCCCGTCCTCCCCGACCCCACCCCGGTCAGCATACCGGTACACCACACTGCGGCCCGGCACAAAGCCGCGGCAAGATCGCAGCGCTCCCATTGGTGCCTTCCCTTCACTCCGTCCGTTCTCTGCGCACGCCCTTCAGCATCTTCTGGTGGTCTTCCGCCATACTGAGCCGCCGTGAAACCGGTACATGTACAACCGCCGCTGCTTGGAATTGCCGCTCATTCCGCAATCTGCGCCGCGCCCCGCAGACCTCCGAAGAGCAGCAGACCGCCGGCCCATGATCCGCCTGCACCGCCGCGCCGCCGCCTCGCTCTCGTCCGCCTCCTCCCGCCGCCCGCCGGCGCTCGCGCGCGGCTTCCGCGCGCTGCCGGGCGAGGGCGCCGACAAGCGCGCGCTGTTCCAGCGCCAGGGCCTGTACCGCCAGCTCGAGGAGAAGGACAGCTGCGGCGTGGGCATGATCGCCAGCCTCAAGAAGCAGCCGTCGCGCGCCACGGTGGTGCAGGCCAACGAGATGCTCGTGCGCATGTCGCACCGCGGCGGCTGCGGCTGCGACCCCGCGTCGGGCGACGGCGCCGGCATGCTCGTGGCGCTGCCGCACGACTTCCTGCAGCGCGTGGCGCGCGACGGCGAGTTCGGCGCCGCCGCCCAGAGGCTCGAGCTGCAGAGGGAGAAGTACGCGGTGGGCAACGTCTTCTTCAACAAGAGCGCGCCCGCCGACATCCCGCGCGCCAAGAAGACGTTCGACGACATGGCCGAGGCCATGGGGCTCAAGGTCGTGGGCTGGAGGGCCATGCCCACCACGTCCAACACACTGGGCGCCACGTCGCTGGCCTCGGAGCCGCACGTCGAGCAGGTCATGGTGCTCAACGAGAACGCCAGGCTCTCCGGGGACGACTTCGAGAAGGAGCTCCTGCGCCTGCGCAACGTCGTGACCGCCGTGAACGAGAAGAAGTTCTCGGACTTCTACGTCAACTCGCTCAGCAACCGCACCATCACGTACAAGGGCCAGCTCACGCCCGAGCAGCTCTTCGAGTACTACGACGACCTGTCCGCCAAGGACTTCACGTCCTACGTGGCGCTCGTGCACTCGCGCTTCTCCACCAACACGTTCCCGTCCTGGGACCGCGCGCAGCCCAACCGGATCATGTGCCACAACGGCGAGATCAACACGCTGCGCGGCAACAAGAACTGGATGTACGCGCGCGGCGGCACCCTGCACAGCTCGTACTTCGGCAACCGCACGTCGGACCTCCTGCCGGTGTGCTCGGACTCCAAGTCGGACTCTGGCAACTTCGACGCCGTGCTCGAGATCCTCACCAAGGCCAGCTCGTGCAACCGATCGCTCCCCGAGGGTATGATGATGATGATCCCCGAAGCCTGGCAGAACGACCCGCTTATCGAGCCGCACAAGAAGGACATGTACAAGTACCAGTCGCTGCTCATGGAGCCGTGGGATGGCCCGGCCATGATGGCGTTCACGGACGGAAAATACATTGGCGCCACGCTTGACCGCAACGGCCTGCGTCCCAGCCGCTACTACGTCACCAAGGACGACCACGTGCTTCTTTCCAGTGAAATTGGTGTGCTGGAGCACCTGCCGGAGAAGGACATTAAGTATAAGCGCCGTCTGGAGCCCGGCAAGATGTTCCTGGTCGACTTTGAGCGTGGCATGATCGTGTCGGATGACGAGGTCAAGAAGTCCGTCAGCGAGAGCCGTCCTTTCAAGAAGTGGCTTGACGAGAACCTGGTGTCGCTCGCGGAGCTGACTGCTACGAAGAAGGAGGCCCCTGTTCAACGTCGCCGCCCGAACTACGCAGAGCTCAACCGTCGTCTGAACATGTTTGGTTTCACTACCGAAACGATGGATCTGCTTATGATGCCAATGGGTATTACTGGCAAGGAGCCTCTGGGTAGTATGGGTAACGATGCACCCTTGGCTGTGCTATCGGAGCAGCCCAAGCTGCCTTTCGAGTACTTCAAGCAACTGTTTGCGCAGGTGACGAACCCGCCGATTGACCCAATTCGTGAGGAGCTGGTCATGAGTCTGATGTGCCCTGTGGGCCCGGCTGCGAATGTGCTTGACGCGACTGCGGAGCACGCCAAGCGTCTGATGGTGGAGCACCCGGTCATGTCGAACGCCGAGATGAATGCCCTGAAGAGCACCAACAACGCTGACTGGACGCCTAAGGTCTTGGATGCTACCTTCGCCGCTGGCAGCGGTGCTCGTGGTCTGGTTGAGGCGCTTTACCGTCTGTGTGAGCAGGCTACGGACGCGCTTGTGAACCAGAAGGCTCCCATCATCGTGCTGTCCGACAAGCTTGCCGGAGTGGGCCGTTACCCTGTTCCGTCACTGCTTGCCGTCGGTGCTGTCCACCAGCACCTTCTGCGAACGCAGCAGCGTACGAGTGTGGCCCTGTTCGCCGAGTGTGGTGATGCCAAGGAAGTGCACGACTTCTGTACCCTGCTGGGTTTCGGTGCTGATGCCGTTAACCCTCACATGGCTGAGATGGCTCTGAACAAGATGAATGATGAAGGCCTCCTGTACGCGCATGCCAAGAAGGAGATGTCGAACTCTGAGGTGTTCGACAAGTACCGTGCTGCTGTGGGCAAGGGTATCCTCAAGGTCATGTCGAAGATGGGTATCTCTACGCTTCAGTCGTACAAGGGTGCGCAGGTGTTCGAGGCTGTTGGCCTGGGTGACGATATTATCAGCATGTGCTTCGAAGGCACGAACTCACGTATCCAGGGCACGGACTTCGAGGCCTTGTACATGGATATTTCTCGTTTCCACGAGGCTGGCTACCCGCTGCACTCGGACATGCTTCCGTTAATCCGCAACCCGGGTAGCTACCACTTCCGTAACAACTCGGAGGTGCACTACAACTCACCCAAGAATATTGTGGCGCTGCAGCGTGCTGCTCGTGAGAACTCGCGCGAGGCCTACGCGCAATACGTCGAGGAGACGAACGAACTGTGCAAGCGTGTGAACCTGCGTGGCCTTCTGGACTTCAAGTTCGTCGAAGAGGACAAGATGCCGAAGCTTGAGGAGATGGAGAGCGTTGCTGACATCGTGAAGCGTTTTAACACGGGCGCTATGAGTCTGGGAAGTATTTCACAGGAGACCCACGAAGCGCTTGCCATTGCGATGAACACGATTGGTGGCCGCAGCAACACCGGTGAAGGTGGTGAGGATGTCAAGCGTTTCACGACGCCTGGCGGCCCGCCGAACCCTCGCCGGTCAGCTATTAAGCAGGTGGCTTCGGGCCGTTTCGGTGTGACCATGAACTACCTGACGAACGCTGATCAGCTGCAGATCAAGATGGCCCAGGGAGCAAAGCCCGGTGAGGGTGGTGAGCTGCCTGGACATAAGGTTAGCGACTACATCGGCTCGATGCGCCACACGACTCCTGGCGTGGGTTTGATCTCACCGCCGCCGCACCACGACATTTACTCCATTGAGGATTTGGCTCAGCTTATCCACGATCTGAAGCACTCAAACCCGTCAGCGGAAGTGTCGGTGAAGCTGGTGTCTGAGGTTGGTGTTGGTGTTGTGGCTGCTGGTGTTGCCAAGGCCAAGTCGGACCACATTACCGTGTCGGGCCACGATGGTGGCACTGGTGCTTCTTCGTGGACGGGTGTGAAGAACGGTGGTCTTCCGTGGGAGCTGGGTCTTGCTGAGACGCAGCAGACACTGGTGCTGAACGATCTGCGTTCGCGCGTGAAGCTGCAGACGGACGGACAGCTGAAGACTGGTCGTGATGTGATGGTTGCTGCTCTGCTCGGTGCTGAAGAATTTGGCTTTGCGACGGGACCACTGATTGCTCTCGGTTGCATCATGATGCGCAAATGCCACCTGAACACGTGCCCTGTCGGGGTGGCCACGCAAGACCCGGAGCTACGTAAGAAGTTCCAAGGCCAGCCCGAGCACGTGGTGAACTTCATGTTCATGTTGGCTGAGGAGGTGCAGGACTACATGCGCCGCCTGGGTTTCCGCAAGCTGGACGACATGATTGGCCGTGCTGACCTGCTGAAGGTTAACCAGGACGCGCTGCACTACAAGAGCCGCAAGCTGGATCTGTCCCCGCTTCTGATCAACGCCAGCACGCTGAACGAGGGTGCTGGTGTGAAGAAGGAGATGGAGCAGGACCACGAGATTGAGAAGTGCATCGACATCCGTCTGATCTCGAAGGCGAAGGATGCCCTCGAGAACAAGACTCCGGTTGTGATTGAGGACGTTGCAACCAACCTGGACCGTACGCTAGGCGCCACGCTGTCGCACGAGATCTGCAAGCGCTACGGCGAGGATGGCCTTCCCAACGGCACGATCCACCTGAAGCTCAAGGGCCACGGTGGCCAGAGTCTGGCGTTTGGTTTGGCCAAGGGTGTTCGTCTCGACCTGGAAGGTGACTCGAACGACTACGTCGGCAAGGCTCTGTCTGGCGGTGAGGTGGCAGTTTACCCAAGCCCGGACTTCTCGGAGCGTGCCAACCCGGAGAATGTGATCGTCGGAAATGCTGTGCTGTACGGTGCCACGAGCGGCGAGGCTTACTTCTCGGGCAAGGCTGGCGAGCGCTTCTGCGTGCGTAACTCTGGTGTGAAGGCAGTGGTGGAGGGCGTGGGTGACCACGGTTGCGAGTACATGACGGGCGGCCGCGTGGTCGTCCTTGGCTCTACCGGCCGCAACTTCGCCGCTGGTATGTCTGGCGGTATTGCTTACATCTTCGACGAGGACAACAGTTTCCAGAAGAAGTGCAACATGGGCATGGTCGGCGTGAGCCCGCTTGCCGAGACGGCGTCGGCCGCTGAGATTGAGGAAGTTAAGGCGCTGATTACCAAGCACTTCGAGCGTACGCAGTCGCCCAAGGCGCAGAAAATTTTGGACAACTGGGACGCCTCGGTTGCCACCTTCATGCGCGTCATGCCCTCTGACTACGAGCGGGTGCTGCTCCAGCGTGCGGCAGTTGTGAAGGAAACGAAAAAGTCTGCTTCCGCTTCCGCCTAAACTAGCCGTAAGGCAACAATCACGTAAGATATGTATGATGGGTAATCACAGATCAGCTATGAGATTACAGCTTGCCTAGTGTGCATTAAACTTCCAGTATACGACCTGCAGTTTATGAGCTGCTGACTTCACTGGCGCTCGTGTATTCTCCGCTGCCGGTTGAGCTGGACTGTATGCTGGTATAGTCGATGGCTCTCTTCATTGACAGCATCTGAGCGCGGGCGCAGTCTCTTGCGTTCATACTTGTTACGGAGCTGATGCATGCAGTACAGAATGTCACTTTACGCTTCGATAACAACAAGTCGGAGTCCACGAAGCTCAACTTCCGAGACACCCTGCACGCATGGCACACGTGACTGAAGCACATCTTACACGAGCTGTTTGACTTCGCGAAATCTCCGAGCCGGCGACTGGTAATTGGCGACGAACACGTCACACATACCTTCTTTTTGTTGGGGGCTCCTCGCTGCTTTGACTCGTTGTATGCCTTGTCAAGCATGAACGAGAGCTTCCGCATCTGTCCGCAGTGCGAATACTTCACACTCGACAAGAACGCGGATGCCATGCCAGTAACGACCAACATGCGTATCATATCGCCGCACGGATCAAAAATCCCAGTGGCGAACATGTCCATGCTATTGGCGCTTGACTGGCGCCAAAATGCGATAATGGAGACATTTCCACGGATTCGGTTTGGAAGTTCATGTGTCTGTGGGAAGCTCACCGAGTGTAGGAGATGATAACCGAGCCGGTCGCCATTCTTGGCAGTAACGAAGCCTGTGCCTTCGAGGTACACATAGTCTCGGTTCTTGACAAAACTCGTCGAAGCGAAAGGAATATCCAGCTCCATCCACTTGACAATCAAGGATTGGAACGGGTCTTCCAAAGTCGGCTGAACGATGGAGCTTAGCACTGCAGCACCGCTCACGTCGTCGACGTAAGAGGCCTTGATGCGCATCGTTTCCAAGTCTTCGCTCATTACTCCATACATGAGGTCTTCTAATGAACCCTCCACAGCTCCAACACATAAAATCATTGGAAGGCCAGAGCCAGTGAGGCCACTGGTTCCGGTAGCGTTTACCGTATCTCGTCGTTCGGCGTACACTTTAAGCTTTTCACGTTCCTTGACGGGCTTCCAGCGACCAGGATCGACTCTGCCCTTGTCTGTGGAGGTGAATTTGTTGTACTTGTCAAGGTTGGGCATGATGATGTTGTTCGCGAGGTTTCGAAGCTGCCTCTGGTCATGCGGCGTAACTTGTAGTTCAGGGAAGGGGTTCACGATGAAGCGTCCTTTGCCCATGACGTATTGGACTTGTGCTAGCGGGTCGAGCGAAAAAGTGAAAGTGTCAGTCACACGTGACAGTGACAGCTTAGAAGGTGGGATCTGCTATACCAGAAGAAGCACCGTTACGTGCATGTGTTCAAGCCTTGAATCAAAGGACACCCTTTATCGCCACTAAATTACAGCCGCTGATAAGACTATCTGATCTTCATAGAGAGTTGTGATAAATATCAACGCTGATACCAACTGGCAAACGCCAGCTTTCAATTCAGAGATCAACTATAACTATTATCCCTATTATGAGCAGGCTGCCGAACAAAACATATCATTTTTAATACATTATCATACTGGCGAATGTATTTTTATTGAGAGGCCATCAATAAATGTTAACATGTTTTCACCATATTATAGTATATTATAACCAAGTGATTTACCACTCACACCAGTTCAGGGAATTGTGAAGGCGGGCTTTAGGAAAGCTTCAAAGCCCGCGACAGTCAAACAACTCATTTTTGGCGCACGGCGGGCATTCGACTGGGTGGGACGTCAGTATCCCTCGATGAAGCAGCGGCTATTATATCGCCTGATGCTTCTATCGTCAACTATCCAGCGCTAGAGAGCGGTATCTCCAAGATTATCGCTGGGCTCGGCTTACCGCACGTGAACAAGAGGCTTGTACGAATTTTAAGGTGCCGGCAGCTGATCCCACACCAGCAGACACAGTTTTAGCGCCTGTGTTCAAAAAGGCAACTCGTGGCACCACTTCGTACATGTCGCTGGCATGGGTGCCTCCGACCTCAAATGAGTGCGAGAGGGTTTTTTCGCAGGCTGGACTGGTTTACTCTGACCTTCGGCAGAGTATGAACATCAACACCTTGGAAATGCTCATGTTTCTCTCTTACAATAGGGATGCATGGGACGTAGGTACATAGGTACTGTTCACGCAGTTCGGCGAAAAATGCGCAACTAAGCAGGAGCATAATTGCATTATTATATTCAGACGCTTTTTTTACAAGCAAATACATTATATATGCCATATTGGGGAGCCCTGATTATGAGCAAAACTGCTCTCCCTTCGACTCCCAACAAAAGACTTACCAATCTCGGATTGCATAGATACTCTGGGTCCTCTTGAAAACAAGCGAACTAGCTGAGCAGCTCGTAGTCGAGTTGCTTGGTGGTACGACCTCCAACGCACGATAAGGACGACGCCCCCAAGTAAATAGAGCACATATGTACTGAAGTGCTTCAGTAATGGGCGCCCCAAGCATCCTCTAAATGCCTCAAGCATCGCCTAAAAAGCTCAGGTCAAGCTATGAGCCCGAAGCGAAGCGAGCTGAAGAGCTCATAATTGTACAGAATTGAGCCCTCGGCTCTTTAGACCCCGTAAATTACGAGGTAAATTACGAACTACCCATCGAATACCTCAAGTATAAGGCTCGTACACATTTCTACCCGTATTTTAATCTCCGAGCCTATTCGCGACCATACTAAAAGACCATCAAATTATCCTGACCCTGATCCAAACGGCTGCAATTAATAAACCCAAGTAAATTACGGGACACCCTAATAAATTGTAACCCTATTCCTACCCATTTCATCCAATCAAACAGCTTAAAAAAGGTAATACCGGTACCAAAACCATCATGAAAGGGGACTTCGGCGAAGTCGAGCGAAGTGACTTCGCTCGTCACTTCGCTCGACACGACGTGCCAGGAATAAACAAACGAATTACAATATTTTCGCATTGACAGAAAGATGCTTCAGAAGTCTTCGTATCCGGCAGTAAAATATCACGTTGATGCTACTGATAAAGTATGAGTAGGAAGCAGTGACGGCCAAAACTAAATTGCTGGGTACCGGTATTGCAAGAAACTTCAAATCTTTTAGTACGTACTGGAACTATCATGCTACAAACTGACGAATTTCCAATACTACTGCAATAATACTGTGCTCCTAACCTAACTCTACAGAACCGCGGCTCTTCATCGCTTGAGACACCAAATCAGCGTTCCACAGAAATTGATTGAGCGGATGGCCATAGTCGTTGAGGTGTTCACGATAAAAACGAAAGTGAGAGGTGACTGCCAGACACGCGGTAAGATTCGCCCACCTCTGAAGACTCGCGCTCTCATTGCAAAATGCCAATACCCGCACTACAGTTTTGGTCATCACTGGCAGGAAAGTAGCCGAGACGAGAGTGTGCACGATAAGCTTGAGCTTTTAGCATGGCACACAGCTCCTCCAGAAAATTCATATCGCCATGCTGTCAGCACAAAGATTAACGCGTAGCACTTCGATGGCGCAGTCTGTGCAGCATTATTGCCGATAGAGAGAGGTTCAAGATAGTTACCCCCGCTACAGTTGGCAGACTGTGGCCACATAAGTAAACCGCTGCATCGTGGACCATCAACGCTGGAATTTCAATTGACCCAGCCCTCCGGACTTCGCAATGGTTAGGCAAACGAGAACGTGCCACAAGAGGCGCAGGAACTTGTGGCAGTAGGCACCAGCGACTCGCTGGCAGCGAGACACGTCCCACTCTGATCTGCCACTTCAACTTGTCCCCCTCCTAGATCGCAGGCCCCACCCCTTCCCGCCCCCTCCCCCATACAAACACCAAGTAATCCAAAGGGGGGGGGGAGAATCCGATCTTCCTCAAGAGGAAGCAGAGACGAGATGAAGACGTTCACCCCGCTGGTCGTCGCCGCCGTGGTGACGCTCAGTCTGTCGCCGCCCCCCGCCGCCGCGCTGAGCTCCGAGCCGCCCGCGTCCGTGGGCGAAGCGCAGCGGCAGGCGTGGGAGGCGTTCGTGGACTACGCGCTGGACTTCGAGAAGAGCTACCGCGACGCGCCCAACGAGCAGCCGGACGTGCAGCGCCGCTTCCGCGCCTTCGCGCGCAACGCGGAGCGCATCGCCACGCACAACGCGGCGTTCGAGCGCGGCGAGTTCAGCTTCACGCTCGGGCTCAACGACCTCGCGGACCTGTCGGACGCCGAGTACCGGCAGCTGCTGAGCTTCCGCGTCGGCGGCCGCGCGCAAGGCGCCGCCGAGACGTTCGCGCGCCCCGAGGACGTGCGCGACCTGCCCGCCAGCTGGGACTGGCGCCAGCACGCCGCCGTCACGCCCGTGAAGAACCAGGGCCAGTGCGGCTCGTGCTGGGCCTTCTCGGCCGTGGCCGCCATGGAGTGCGCCTACGCGCTGGGCACGGGCACGCTCGAGTCCTTCTCGGAGCAGGAGCTCGTGGACTGCACGCTCGGAGGCGTGGACGACTGCAACCACGGCGGCGAGATGAGCGAGGGCTTCGAGGAGATCATCCAGCACCACGGCGGCAAGATCGACCGCGAGAAGGACTACGAGTACACGGCCGAGTCCAGGGGCGTGTGCAACGCCAAGGACGACAAGGCCGTGGGCCGCTTCACGGCCTACGCCAACGTCACGTCCGGGGACGAGGTGGCGCTGCAGGCCGCCATCGCCACCAAGGGCGTGCAGGCCGTCGCCATCGACGCCAGCAGCTTCACCTTCCAGTTGTACCGCCACGGCGTGTACAGCTGGCCGCTGTGCGGCAACGCGCCCGACGCGCTGGACCACGGCGTGGCGGCTGCCGGCTACGGCGTCTACAAGAAGAAGGACTTCTGGCTCGTCAAGAACTCGTGGGGCGACTCGTGGGGCATGAAGGGCTACATCATGATGAGCCGCAACAAGGACAACCAGTGCGGCATCGCCACGGACGCGTCGTACCCGATCATGACCAAGGAGGAAGCCGCCGCGGTCGAGGTGGAGCCCCACCCTGTCGTGGAGCAGACCTCGGAGGTGGCCAGCATCATGTGAGCTCGCTGACGGCAGGAAGTGCGTCGCGGAAAATTGTTGTGCGAGCGAACTGCTTGTACGGTGTGGAGGTATTCCCTTGACTGCTGTTATGAATGCACGCCTTGTATCGCCACTTGCTGTGCTTGTTGTTGCTGCTGTGCTTGTTGCTGTTGTTGTGCTTGTCGTGAGGCAGGCCGCTATGCAGACTGGGCAACCGGCCACCGCACCTGTGAAGGTCTTGAGGGGGTTCGCTGCAGTCACTGCACCGAGGCCACTGGTTCAATTGATCGTCATCAGGGGCGGCAGATTCATGGGCTCCTTTGGGCTTCCTCGGCCGGCAGTTGGCACACGTCGCATGACAAATCGGACATAACCGACGGGGGTCGTGCACATTCTAGATTCCATAATCGACCCAAAAGATTGCGCCCCGCGCCCAAATCGTGCGACCGTCTCACTATTCTGGGTCTGAACTTCGGGAGGAAGAGGCCCAACTTGAGTGCAGAGCCCTCTTGCAAAGAGTCTTAGTCCAATAGGGTTTTGTCTTGGATGAAGCAGCCTTGCATCACTGCACTTGTGAGCTTCATCTCAGATAAGATGCTGATCTTGTTTTTTTTGTTTTTCAGTGAGGTTTGCATTACAGTCATTTAGGGCTGATCTTGTCCGGGGTGAGACAGAAAATAACTTGACTATTATTGGGGGCTCAAATAGGTAGCAAACAAACTCACCCCAGGTCTCAGGATTCGCGACGGGGGCCCGTTGAACAAACGGAAGTTGAAAAATACATACTGTAGTTTCTCCGTCAAGAGTGTGGTGCTTTTTCTGAAGGAGCATCGAACTGAGGCCATCGCCAACTCTGGCCTCGGCAATGCCGATTCGGCATTTCTGTAGAAATGGGTGCATACGTGATAGGGCCTGCGCCCGGCCGTGCTCAAAAGGCCGATACAAACGCCAATATTTATTCTGAACTCTGCGCAGCCAGCGTCCGATCGCGCTTTGCCGCCCGATTTGGCCGGCAACTGCAAGTTGGCAGCAGCGAAGCGGCGACAGCCCAGTGCCATGCACCCGTACCCGTGTACATGTCGTACAAGCGGGGCAAGCACAGCGGCGGCCGAGCTGCCAGTCAGAAGAAAAATGGTAGAAGCTCCAGGAGCATCCTGGGAGGAAAAGATCTCGTCACGGCAGCTGCGCAGCTTCAACTGGGGCAAGGCGACGTCACAGCCGATGACGTCGCCCGTTCTGGCGCGTCCTCCAGGAATGACGTCCCGTGTCTTTCCCTCAAGCAGCTTTTTGACGTGCTCGGTTCGAGCCGCGCGGCGATTGGCCGAAACGCCATCTCAAAATCGCCCATTGGCCCCCGGGCGTGCGGGACAGAGTCGAGACGACGTCATGTCTCTTCTCGCACTTAGTGGAGAACCCTCACTTTTCGAGTGTCCATTGCTTGCGGCGCAACGAGTGGACATGTTTTCCCTCCGCCAGCCAGGCGAGGGCCGTTTCCCCCTCCATGGTTCCCGTGTTGCGCGCTGCCCACTTCCCGTTTTGCCAGCGGTTGCGTACGTGCTGCAAGTTTCAAGCAACAACCAATTTCCAGCCATGGAGAGCATGACCTTCGCGCCCGCCCCCAACAACGCGCAGCTGCAGATCAGTTCGTTCGTGTCGCTGGACGCCGACGACGAGATGGCGCAGCTCATCCTCGAGGTGCGGAGCCGGAAATTCCCTCCCCTTTTCCTTCCTACGGTACCAAATAAGACTGACTGACCCTTTTCGTTCCTGGAACTATAGGAACTCTCCTACATGCGGCGCTCGTTCACGGGCGTGGCGGCCGAGATCGCCAGCTCGCCATCCAGCGCGTCCACGGGGCTCAACGCCATCTCCGAGGACGAGGAGGAGGAGGAAGACTAGAGGTCTCCACCAGTGCCAGCAGCAATCCATAGAGAACCACACCACGCGGGGGGCAACGGGCGCGCCCGGAACTCGCGCAGACCTCGACGCTGCGGCGGCGCGGTATCAGCACTAAAGACTTTGAGTAGGGAGAGAGGCGAGGGGGTAGCAGATTGCAACGCGTTATTTATTGGAAACAATGCAAATTCTTGCTCTGATTTTTGGTGGTGGCGGCGCCGTGCAGCGCTGCCGGTTCTGGTGGTCGGCTTGCAGCGCCCCGAGTTCTGGTGGTGGCCCCGTAAACGTGAGGACGGGAAGCGCGATGACGTGGATCTTCCTGCTCTTATGACACACCACGCGCTCGAGCTTGAAGCTCGTCCTGGGGCTGTCGTAGCGAGCACATGGCCGCGTGCCCCCACATGGCGATGCCCGCTACCGATTGGCGTGCGGTCGGGAGTTTCCGTGACGAAAAGCTCCTCCACCGGTTGATGCCTTGGTAAGACGAGCCTGGGCGACGTCCCCGACGAGCGACTGTTGAATCTGGCGCTCAAGTGAGTTCTGGCCCCACGTTCGATCACGTTCGAGTGTATTGCTCGTTCGAGATCGTTGCGCCGTGGTCCTCGACCACGCAGCTCCCCACTGAGAAGTGCATTTACTACTAGTGGTAGTACGTGTAGTACAAAGCGATTTAGGCCCTCGCCTTCCTCGGGGGGATATGTTGCGCAAATTTCACAACCAAAGTCTTTGGTTGTGAAAAAATACCAGTACCGAGTGCCACGCCTGTCGGACGAGGCCAACGATCATGACGGCTGGATACTCTGCCGTGCAGCCGCCAAAGTGACAAGCAAAAGTCTTGGATTCTACCGTCTCCCAGTCACTGGGAGACGACGACTGGGCCAGTCGTGTACCCGACCCTGCACACTTGAATCCTGATTTCAGCACAGTCTCAGCTCAAGAGCAGCTAGCGCCATGTTCGAGCTCTTGACGGCCAAGGACGAGTTCGCCTCCCCGTACAGCAATAAACTAGAGGCGGAAGGTGGCGCCATCGACGACTTGGATCGCAACGGCCTCCGCCTCGGGCGCTGGTCCGTCGGCCTCTTCAGCTGCTGGCGCGACTGCGTTCCCAACGGTCTCAACTCACCAATTCTGCTGCCTCTTTGGCTGCTTTACCCTCCTCTCACTGGGATTTGCTTGTGCTGCAGGGTTCATGGCCTTCCTGTGCCCCGGAGTCTCCGTGGCTCAGACCACTGCTCGACTGGGACTCGTGCGCTACCAACTGGTGCTGCAGGCGTACGCGGCGCTGTATCTGCTCCTGCTGCTGACCATCGCGACGGACTATGCAGTGCTCAACTTGTTGTGCGTGGTAGTGGCAGTGGCTGCGGCGACTGCCGTCGTCCGGCTGAGGACGAAGATGCGAATGCTGTTCGACATCCCGGGAAACACTGTGCTGGACCTGGCCAGCGTATTCGTGTGCGCCCCATGCTCGGTCGCACAGATGGCCAGTCACGCGCAGGCGTACCAACCAGGGACGTGCTCGTTCCGCGCGCGATCAACGTTGGAGGGATACGTGCAGCAGTGAAGATGAGGGGAAATAAAGCGAAGCCCAGTGCTGTGTCTGCCTTCTTCGTCACATTAGCGAAGGCTCCGACTTCAAAATCAATCCCACCACGCCAGCATGCTTACTTTCTGCTGTGAGCGGGGTATTCCCATCTATATCAGCAGACCGTTTCTTGCTCCATGATTCACGAGTTAGGAAGTCGCCTAGCATTACGGCAAGCAAGAGTGCGGGAGATCCGTCGTCCGATGCTGCATCGATCGCAGCTCTACCGTCCCGAATAGCTTTGACGACTTCAAAATTACCAAATTAGCGAGCGCTCTGGATACGTCTTCGCAGTGCCAGCTCAAGTCGACAGACGCCCTTCATAAGAAGAAGGCGTGTGATATCGATGTAGTGTTTGCCAGCAGTACGACAGTGTCATTCGAATCCGGGCTATATAAAGTATATTTCATCCTGAGTCACTTGACATATTACATGTTTCACATTACTAAGTATTCTGGTTGAGGTTGGCGCGTATTCTGTCATTTAGATTTTTTTTATCGCGGAACTCCCTGTCTGCAGTCTGTACAAACACCGTTTCGAGAAACTACCTGCGGGGCTCCGCTTGGCTTGTGAATATCGAGTTTTTAACAGCGCTATCGTCCAGTTTTGCAATGGAAACGCTACTTCATGCAATCGCATTGAGTATTGCCACCAGTTTGGGCGAAATATGAGGCATTGTTTCGCCAAGTTTGTGCTGCCGCTGCCAGGCAGCAGCAACATTGTTACAACACTGGGCGCGCGCGATTTCTCCTAGATTACGGTACATAGTATCCCCATGGTCGTTCTACTCTGCAAGTCGCACTTTCATGGGACAGCTACAACCCGTCAAGCTGAGGCAACACGGCGCCCCCCGACCAATAGAAACGCCCATCCGTTGGCAACTTCAAGTTCAATCTTCAATTTCACACCACAGGTACACCACTTATGTGGCACACACGACGTTTCTTGCCAATCGGTTGGCGGCGCACAACGCAGCACGCTGCAACATAGCTACATCCCCGAGCACCGCGAGCATGGCCGAGGTGGCAGCGCAGCAGAGCCCCAGGGCCGAGACCGAGCCGCGCGCGGAGTCCGCCAGCGAGTCCGCGAGCGAAGACGCGCAGAGCCAGAGCAGCGGCGCCGAGGAGGAGCAGCAGGAGCAGGAGGAGCTGGAGCCGCAGAGCTCCGAAGACGAGCAGGATGACGAGAGCCACGACGCCGTGGGCTTCGGCGACGCCATGAGCAAGATCCTGGGCCAGAACGTGGCGCAGGACGCGCAGCCGATCCTGGCCAAGCGCACGACGGCGCGCATGCGCGAGATCCAGAGCGAGAAGCACGAGACCAAGACGGCGCGGCTCAGCGCCGCCGAGAAGCGCGAGCGCGAGCAGAAGGACATGGCCGTGCCCGACCACTCGACGGCGGCGCAGGACCGCAAGCTGCGCATGATCGCGACGAAAGGAGGTGCGTGGGGTTGCAACGCTGCAGGTGAAGGGGGACGAGGGGGAGGGTGGTTGACGCTGTGCTGTGCTGTGCTGTGCTGTGTGTGGGGGTGTCGGTACTGTGCTGCAGTGGTGGCGCTGTTCAACGCCATCGAGAAGCACCAGCACCAGAGCGGCAAGAAGGAGGACAAGAACGACAAGAAGGTCAAGGAGATGTCCAAGGACAACTTCCTGGGGCTGCTCAAGGCCTCGCAGCAGAAGGCGGCGGACAAGCCCGCCGCCGCCAAGAAGAGCTCGTGGTCCGTCGTGCAGGACGACTTCATGATGGGCGCCAAGCTCAAGGACTGGGACAACCAGCACGGCACGGAGGTGGGGCGCGTGCGGCAAGCGGGCGACGCCGACGTCGAGGCGGCCGAGGACGTGGCCTGGAAGCAGGCGGGCGCCGCGCTGGACAGCGACGACGACGCCCCGGCACAGGACAAGAAACCGGTTAAGCGACGGACATCCGCCGCCAAGAAGAGCGGCGCTAAGAAGCCCAAGCGCTCGTAGCCTGATCGATCATTACCTCAACCTTAGACCCCTTGCCACCTATTTGCCGTCCGTGTCGAAAAGACTGCATCATCTGTCCACTATATCCCCTGGCTTTATTGACTGCGTGTCTCCATCTGCAGCCTCTCCCTGGTAGTTGACCCCACATTGACGTCACTAAAGCCAGGGGGTTCCAGTCCGCTCTGCACTGCCCGAAGCGAAGCCATCCATAACGGCTCGAGGCCTCAAGCGCCGCGGCAGCATGCGGCTCGTGGAGTACCCGGAGAGCTCGGACGAGGAGCGGGACGGCGGCGACCAGTGTGAGGACCCGCCCAGTCCCTGCGACTCCTTCTCGTACCCCATGCGCAGCGAGGAAGAAGAAGAAGAAGAAGAAGAAGAAGAAGAGGAGGAGGAAGAGGAGGAGGAGGAGGAAGAAGAAGACGAGGACGAGGACTATGCGCCGTCCGAGGCGGAGTCGATTGGCAGCTCCGTGGACACGGACGATCTGGACCCGGACCACGAGACGGACGAGGAGCAGCCAGAGACCAAGGAGGAGAACGGTTCTCGTTCTTTTGGGGAGCAGGAGCGAGGCGTGTTCTACGCCTGGAAGGACCTGCAGGAGGCCTTCGAGGACAACCCGTTCAAGAGACGCAGCGTGAACTCGAGGGAAGAGAAGGATGATGAAGAAGAAGAAGAAGAGGAAGAGGAGGAAGAGAAAGATGCAGAGGCGGAGACGGAGGAGCAGCCTCCTGCACAGGAGCAGACGCAGACGCAGACGAACCCGTTCGACGTGGACAAGTGGAGCGACTCGCAGGGCGTCTTTGCGCCTGGAGTTGGGGACTGGAAGAAGACACGTCCGCAGAGGAGGCATACGCCGACTGCTCAGCGCCGCCCGACGGGCGTTTCGCCGAGGTTCTCCACGTTGTTCAGCAGAGAGAAGAAGGCGGCGATGGAGGAGGCAGCGACGGGGGTTTCCTCGCAGCAGACGATGACCCGTGAAGCGCTAAATGGGAAGGCTTCGGTCGCTGCTGGACAGGAAACGAAGCCGGCGTTTAGTTTCCAGCCGCCGACAGTGGAAATACCTGCGTTTTCATGCACTGCAAACCAAACGAATGCACCGCCCAAAGCATCGGATTTTACGTTTGGAAAGACAGCGCCCTGGGCTGGCGACGATATCCACATGCGGAGTCCGACTCCACGACACCCCCCAGCTGCACCGTTCCCGTCCGTTGGTGGTGGCTTTGCTCTCGGACAGAGTGGCAAGGCACCGAAACCGTACAAGTTCGCTGGATACGGCTCTACTGTTGCAGCTAAGCCCTCCGTTTCTATGCCAGATGCGGCGAAAGTTGCTGATAACGGCGATGATACTCACATGCAAAGCCCAAGTCCACGGGCTAAACCTGCGAACCAGACATCCACGAACGTCGAGTTTTTGTTTGGGCAAGGCTACAAGAATCGAAAACCGTTTGCGTGGGGAAGGCAAAACAGTAGTGATTCCTTTCAGTCGACTGGGTTGGGCTCACCCTTAACCAGCGCGCCATCTGGACAAGTGGCAGGAAGCTCGTGGACTTCAAAAGCTCCCACCCCTGCATTTGGAAGCGGCGAGCCAACACCAGCGTCAGCGTTCTTTACACCTGGTGTTGCAGGTCCAAGTCGCAACACAGATCGTCGAAAGAAAAAGATCAATTCGAGCTCAACGCCTGCAGCACAGGCAAACAACAACCCCGGCGCAGCTCACTATGTCGCATCTTCAGCAACAGCTTCATTTGGTTCGTCGCTCTTTCACGAAGCAACAGCTACTCGTCAGCAATCGGCAAACCCTTTTATCCCGTTTGAAACGCCGACTGGCCAAGCAGGTGATAAAGCGCGTGAAAATGGAGCGGCTAAAACGTCATCAGCGATTCCACCAAACCAGTTTTTTGCTGGAACTACGAATGGGTCGTTTGTGTTTGGCAATTCAGAAGCTAAGCCTGCCCAAGCAGTTGATCCATCTACAGTTCGTGCTGGTGAATTTGGCTCACCTAGTAGTACATCCGCGGGGATGCCAAACCCAGGGGCGTTCGGGCAGACTACGTTTGGAAACGGCACCACTCATCGATTCAGCGTAGGGGATACGCCTCGAACGCACTCTGAAGGACCTAATTCATATTTTTCAGGACACCAGGCAGGCGATGCATCAACACCCACTGCTGGTGGGTTTCAAATGGGGAGCTCTAGCGCGCAAAAGAACTCGCGGTATAACTCGCGAGTGCGTGTCAGGAAAAGTGGAATGTTTACACAGAAGAATAGCCCGAGGAAGGGTGCCAAGCTTTATGTGAATGAGCCCGAACCATCCCCTGGGGCTTTTTCTTCACCAGCAACGCCATCTCCGCTCGGTATCCATAACCAGCGTAGCCACAAGAATCCTCGCTTGCGACGCACATATGGGCTCAGTCCACCGGCGAATCCTTTCGTGACGACGACTTTCACGAGGCACCCGCCGTCAACGTCCTTTGTGTCAGCTGATCAACCCAACGTTGTAAGACCCACACCTGTAAAAGGCGTTGTCAGTGGATTTGGTGCTCCAAGTGACAGCCCCTTCGATGCAGATACAACCCAGCAACAGGAGAAAGCTAACAAGCCTAGCGTATTCATTTTTCCGCCCCAGCAACAACCACCAAGCCACCCAGAATCTCACGCCTTCAGCCACCCATCTCCTTTTACAACGGCGGAGCCCACTCAATCCAAACCCGAAAAAGGTAGCAGTGCTCGTCCTGCATTCTCCGGATCACGCCGAATTCTCCGGGCAGCTCTCCGAGGCGTTGGAGTTTCCCCAGAACGTGTCAGATCTGCCCCACCTACAATATCGCACTTTCATCATCACGAGAGTGAAGATGAAATGGATAGCGAAGATGAGCATGACTGGCAGGAACTGAAGCGTCTTGGCGGTGTGGCGCATGGATCGCGCCAATTTGAAGAAGCAGCCGAGTATTACCGTCAGAGTATCGAGGCTCTCGAGTCTCATGTTTATCAAGACCCAATGTTGGAAACGCCCGATCTTCGAACTGATATGGCGAAGTTGCATGCCAACCGAGCAGCATCGCTAATGATGCTTATGCAGATTACTGAAGCTCAGCGTGAGTGCCGGCGCTCGATCGAGGTGGACGCGACCTATGCTCGGGCATACCTTCGACTGGGCCGTATCCAAGTTCTGCTAGGAGACACTGCCCATGCCCAAGCAAATATTAATACGGCGAAGCAGTTAATGGAAGGAAATAATGGTGAACTCAACAAAAGTGACCAAGCCGATCTGGCTTCACTTTCCAAGATGGAAGCAACGATCAAGAAGTTAACGACTTTGCAAGGAGAAATCAAGTGGTATGTCGACTGTGGTGATTTCAAACACGCACTTGCGCATACAGAGAGTGCGCTAGGGCTTGCTCCAAGCTGCAGAAAACTGCAAGTACAGAAGGCTCGTATCCTACTGCATCAAAGGTACTGTACATATATTTTCGCTTTAGATGAATGCCACACCTCATCATCTGCATTCGTGCTGCATTCATAGGGAGTTCGACCAGATCATTGAGTTTTGCACTTCAATTGTTGAAAAACACCAAGCGAGTCATGGGAACATACCAAATCCCAGAAAGAAAGACGGATCCAACTCCAGGTCGGTCAAAGAGAAGACCGTGGAGAAAATTACAGTCATTGGCATTGATCTAGGACTTTTGTGGGCAACAACACTGCATTACCAGAACAAAGTCGAGGAAGCTGTGCGAATACTCAACGCTCTGGAGCTTGTTGCACCCTGTAGTTCACACGTAATTCAGCTGAAGCGTCAATGGCAAGAGATGAAACAACTCAAGCGAAACGGAAATGAAAAATTCAAGGGAGGAGAATACCAGGAAGCAGTACGATACTACTCGGAAGCGGTGCAGATCGACCCTCAGCATCAGGAGTTCTGCGCGATTATTTATTGCAATCGTGCAGCAGCTCAAATGGGGCTGGAGAGGTACCATACGGCGATTCTGGACTGCAACGAGGCGCTGCAACGGAAGCTGCTGTACCCTCGTGCGCTGCTGCGCCGAGCCCGCTGCCATGTTGCGTTAAAAATGTACCACGAAGCAGTGAAGGACTTTGATCGGTATCTGCGTGAACAGACGAACGACTTGCCTACTGAGGCGATCGCTGAAGTTCGTCGTGAGCGCAACGAGGCGAAGGCTGCAATCGCCAAAGCACGGGAGGAGGCTCGGCAGCGAGAAGCAGCCAAAAAGCGTGCTGACCGCGAGCAACGCCAGAGGCGTTCACATCGCTGGGAAGAACAGTCCTGGAATGACAGTCGGTTCTACGAGAATTTCCGGCGCGGTACTAGCAACAGCAATAACAACAGCAACAACGGGAGCAGTTATGGGAGCAGTAGACATCAATCTTCGGGTGCTAGTAGCAGAGCCTCGTTCATGGCGCCTAAAACTCAGCGTCGCACGCATTACGACGTGCTGGGAATCGAGAAGACAGCGACGAATGACCAAATCAAGAAGGCGTACCGGAAGCTGGCGCTCGTGTATCACCCAGGTGAGGCTGCTCCTGCTGTGCAGAGTTTGCAGACGCGTATCGATCACTAACTGTTGTTTACTTGCTTACAGACAAAGCAAAAACATCGACTCACGCGGACTTGTTCAAGGAAATGACAGCCGCGTACACCGTGTTGTCCGACGAAAACGCTCGCTCCAAGTACGACCGCGAGTTGATCTACAACAGGTTCGGCAACTTCTACGAGAACTGATGGGAGTGAGCAGAAGTCTCCCCAACTTGCCACAGCATTGCGCCCGATCAATATGAATTATTATCCAAAGGCTTGTCCACCTTGCTCAGTGAACACTTGGATTGATGATTTGACAGCTTCAACAAGACCAGAAGCCCACTGCCACAATTTGTGGGCCTCGTAGAGGTCAGTGATGTTCTCGCCGTTCAAGGTATCCGATGCCGTGGCGGTCCTCTGCAGGAAGACCTCCACTCATCAATTTGCTTTCGTGAGCACAATAGTTTGGCAATGGACAAGCAGCTCGACGTGGTGGTGTTCGGCGCGACGGGCTTTACCGGCGCCGTGACTGCGAGACAACTGATCACAGAACCGGAGTCAGCGCTGGGCTCCCCGAACGCGGTTAAGTGGGCGCTTGCCGCTCGTAGTGCTAGTAAATTGGCTGCGCTGAAGGAGGAGCTTGTGCTCAAGCTACCGGACGTTGATAGCAGGCTGATCGATGCCATCCCGACGCTTATTGCGGATAGTCATGACGAGACGTCTCTGCTGAACATGGTCAAGCAGACCAAGGTGGTGTTGTCGCTGGTGGGGCCGTACTCTCTGTATGGCGAGCTGCTGGTGAAGTTGTGTGCTGAAAATGGAGTTCACTACTGCGACCTGACGGGCGAGATGCTGTGGGTGCGCGAGATGATCCGCAAGTACGACAAGGTGGCTTCGCAGAGCGGTGCTATCCTAGTGAACACGTGTGGTGTGGACTCGGCACCGTCGGATCTCATCGCGTATCTGCTTGCAGCTCAGATTCGTAGACTCAAGGGCAAAGACGCCAAGACTGGCCGCGTCGACTTCCTCATCAGAGAAACCAAAGGAGGTGTTAGTGGAGGCACCTTCGCGTCGGTGATCGAAATGGTTGAGGGCAAGACCAGCCAAGAACTCTCGGACACCTGGAACCCGTTCGTACTGACGGACGAGAAGACGATGAACCAGAAACAAGTGGAGGGGCTGGTGAGTGTCAACTCCGTCCGCTATTCTATGCGCTACGACAAAACGGTCAAGGGCTGGACATCCCCGTTCCTTGGCCAACTAATGGACCAGGCAGTTGTTCATCGCTCGAACTACCTGCTAAAGAATCTTTATGGCAAACGCTTTGTGTACAGCGAGCGGTTTGCGACGGGCGGGGTGCTGACCCAGGCGCTGATCTCGGCTGTTTCAATGGTGCTTACAGGCATGCTCTACTTTAAATGGACTCGCAAGTTGCTCCAGAAGCTGGCCCCTGCTCCTGGTGAAGGACCACCCGAGGACATGCTGCTCAACGGCTATTTCATCGTCGACGGTAATGGATACACCGAAGACGGAGAGCTAGCTGCAAAGCTGAAGGCAGTGTGCAAGGGAGACCCGGGGTATTGGATGACAATGCGGATGATCGCGGAATGCGCTTTTTGCCTGGCCAAACGCGAACTTCGCGACGGCAGTGACGACACGAGTGATACCCCTGCAGTCACGGGAGGATTCTACACTCCTGCGTTCGCCTTCGGCCGCAAACTTGCTGGTCGCATGCACAGGAAAGGCTTCATGACTTTCGACCTCGAGGACGTCGCCCCAAAGCCGCTGAAAGAGAAAGAGCCACAGAAGGAGCCCGCCGTTGCATTTTATTGGTCATGGCAAGATGCAGGCTTGCGGAATAGTTCACCTCTACCTCAATCAACGAACCAGCCAGCTCGCTGGTTTTCACTCGTCCGCCTCCTCCTCCTCCGACACCTTGGACCGCTCCTGCTTGTCGCTCGCCTTGAGCGCCTGAACCTTGTTGCAGAACGCCAGCACATTGGGCTGCAGGTACAGCGCCTTGCGCACGTGGCGCTTCTCGTTGAGGTAGTCCTGCGCCTCCCGCGGCGTCATGCCCCGGTTCGCCACGAGCCAGCACAACGCCACCGCGGCGCTGCGCCCCGTGCCGCCTTTGCAGTGCACGTAGGTGCGCACCCCTCGCTGCTTGTGCGTGCGGATGAAGGCCACGGCGGCCTCCAGCGCCGCCAGGGACGGCTCGCAGTGGTCCACGGTCGGCAGCCGGAGCTGCTGCACGTGCTGGCGTCTGTACTGCTTCTCGGGCCCGGCGTACTCGTCGCACAAGTTGACCACCGCGCGCACGCCGCGGGCCACCAAACGGTCCACGTGGGGCATGAAGGACATTGGCGCAGCGCCCAGCAGCACGTGCGAGTCCACCAGCGTCCAGTAGTTCGACCGGCGCGAGAGGTACGTGAGCGGCCACGTCGGGTAGAAGAAGACGCGCGCCACCACTTTCGCCAGTCCCTCGGGCAGCAGGTGCAGCTGGAAGGTCACGTAGAGCATCCCCGCGGCCAGAGCCCACGCCTGCCAGCTCGTGAGCGCGCCCAGCAGCATCTCCCCGGTCCAGTGCGTCACCGACATATTGGCGACTTTGTGTAACGGCTCGAATGGAGATGGAGCCATGTGCAACGGAGATGTAGCCATGTGAACGGAGATGGAGCCATGTGTGCGCGCACGTACAAAGTGTGTAAATTTCAAAGAAAATTGTTTTGATGGGGCAAAAGATGAGGCTAACGTTACACCCGAAATGTTTCCTTACGAGGACGAAGGCGCCGCCGCCGCCGTGGCCTGCTCCACGTACTTGTCCGACGCGGCTTCGTACTCGGTGACGAACCACGCCGCCGAGTTCTTCTGGATGAACTTGAGGAAGTCGTTGAGTCGCGCCTGGATCTGGTGCAGCTCGCGCGGAGCGATGTTGGAACCCGCGAGCAGCACAGGTAATCTCACTGCGGTAGAGAGAAACAATACCATCAGTTGGCTGATGACAGAGCAAACACATCTAACCACTGGAGCACGCACCAAAAAGCCGAATCAAGTGCTCGGCGCCGTAGATCTGCGAGAGCGGCACTTCCTCCGTCTGCTTCTGCCGGAGCTCTTGGTACTGCCGGCGCTCCATGCGGTAGAGCAGGATGGAGCTCAGCGCGCGGTCGAAGTAGGACTGCACGCCCTGCATGATGCCCTCGATGTTCTTGTACTCCTTCTCCTCGCTCGCCTCGCCGTCGTGCACCTTGCTCTTCTTGAACTCCAAGTACGTCTTGATAATCTGCAGCCACAAAAAAAAATATATATATGCATACAACCTCAATCTCCATACCGTCGACAATAAAAAAAAGCGCAAGTCTCCGCTTTCGCCGCACCTGACTGACGCTGGGTTTGCGCGGCAGCGGCACGAGCTTGTGCGGCGCCTGCGTGACGTTCTTCCAGTCCTCCACGAGCTGCTTCTTGAGCGAGAAGGGCATCTGGATGTTGACCTGCTTGGCGGACACGGCCGCGTCGTCCGCGCCGCCCTCTCCGGGGCCCGGGAACTCCTCGTAGTCGTTCTCTGCGCTGCGCTTGAGGCGCTTGAACGGCGACTTGCGCGCGCTGGGCGCGTCCACGCCGGCCGAGCTGATCTTCTTCTTCTTGGCCAGCCGCTTCTCCTTCTTGGCCGTGGCCAGGTCCTTCTTGGCCTTCTGCTGCAGCGCGCGGTTGGCGGGCGTGTCCTCCAGCACGCGGTCGTGGCGCACCCACTCGTCCCACTTCTTGGCCCAGCCCTGGTAGTGCAGGTAGTACTGCGTGCTGGAGGACGCCTGGCCGCCGGCGCCCACCTCCTCCTGCACGCCCTGCCCGTTGTCCACCTTCTGCACTTTGGCGTCGTAGATCATCACGCCGTGGTACGCCAGCACCGTATCCCCCACCTTGACGCCCATGGCTGGCAGCTCGTACAGCGGAGCTGCTCAATGGACTGCTGGGCGGGAAGGCCGGAAATACGAGAGTGGACCACACACATGAGGGCGACATGGCTGCATGGCGGGACATGGCTGCACTTTTGTGTAGATGTATTAATACCGGTTCCGTTATTTTGCAGTCGTCTGTTTTTTTTCTCCCGCTGTCCGTCTATTATCTGACTCGAAGGGCGTAACTCCTCGAAATTACCCCAACTCGCTATGTTTTCGTCTAATTCGTCGTTCAATCGCCGTAACGGCCGACTGCCTTGCAGTGCAGGGGCACCGCTTCAGTGTGCAACGGTCGAGCGCCCCCCCCACTTCGCCTCTCGAGCTCTTCGCCATGACGCTGCGCGCGCGGTTCCTGGGCCTTTTGGGCGCGGCCATCGCCTCCACCAGCTGCTGCAATGCCAGCAGCAGCTTCATCGACTTCCGCTCCGTGGACGGGCAGATCAAGGCGGACAACGAGACGTTCCACGTCAAGGGGATCAACTGGTTCGGCGGCGGTACGTTGGTCGGTTCCCAGCGCTTCCCAATGGCATTGGAGCATTTCTGACCGTGACGGTGCTCCGCAGAGACGATCGAGCTGGCGGTGCAAGGCTTGTGGCCCTCCGCCACCTCGATCGGGGACGCCATGGACCTCTTCACCACGTACGACATCAACGCGCTGCGCCTGCCGTTGGCCATGGACTCGGTCCTGGACGACCCCAAGGTCAAGAGCACGCAGACGGGAGGCTCTCCGTCGCTGGCGGGCAAAACGTACCTGGAGGTGCTGGACGTGATCGTGCGCGAGGCGCGCAAGCGCAACATCCTCGTCATGTTTGACAGCCACCGCATCGAGGCGTCCGAGCCCGACTTCCCGGATATTGCGGTACCTGACGATATCACGCCGGCGCTGCAGAAGCTCGCCACGAGATATTGCGACGATCCTGGAGCGTGGAACGTCTTCGCCATCGACATCAAGAACGAACCCAAGGGCAAGGCCACGTGGGGCAAAGGAGACGAAGACACGGACTGGAACTTGCAGGCGGCTAAGATCGGCAACGCCGTTCTCAAGAAATGCCCGAGACTGCTGATTTTTGTGGAAGGAGTGCAGACCAATATTAAGGGGGTGAGCTTGGAGTGGGGGCAGGCAGGTGGATCGCTGCAGGGAGCCAAGAACTACCCGGTCAAGCTGAGCAACATGGAGAGACTTGTGTACAGCCCGCATTTGATTTCACCCGGTGTTGATTACAAGGCACCGTGGTGGAGTGACTCGAACTTCCCGGACAATATGCCGGATCTTTGGGATGAATACTTTGGGTTTGTGCCGAAGGAAACTGGCCAAGCAGTGGTTGTGGGATCCTGGGGTGCTCAGATGAAGGACAAGAACAAGCAGTGGGCCAATGCAGTTTCGGCGTATCTGGAGGAAAAATCGATTGGGTCATTCTACTGGGCTTTCAATCCCCAGTCCGCTGATACTGGCGGATTTGTGAAGGATGACTGGGTTACAGCGATTGACGAGCGCGTTGCGCTGTTGGAGCTGCTTCCTACGACAAGCGTCAAAGATATCGTTGCTATTTACGAGAAGTGCACCAAAACATGCGCCGGAAACGGCGGCTGTGAAGGTGGCAAATGCATTTGTTACACTGGATGGAGTGGGCCTCAATGCGAGATCTGTTCGGAGGGTGACACCACAGCCTGCAACGACATGGGTACATGCCTGGGTAATAGCACCTGCGCGTGCGATGACGATGCTGACGGAAAGTATTGCGCTGGAACGGAATGCGACGAGGTTGACTGTGGTGACGGGTCGAACGCTGGTTGCTTCAACGGCGAGTGCACGTGCCTCTACAACTGCATTAGCAACTCTTGCAGTGTGTGCGCTGCCAACGAGTCCGCACTCGAAGATGCTTCCAACGGAGCGACTATACTGTGCTCAGCGTGTGATGCCCAGACGCAGAATGATTTTTCGTCTGCTGTCCAAGTATCTGCTTCTGCAGTTGGTGCGGTCCTATTTGCTGTCATCTCATGTATCCTTTCCTGTTTTCTTTAATCCAGTTAGGCAAACCTACGTTTTTCAAAGTATACGTTTACAAACACGCGTTCGCCTTGACCCCACTTCTTGCCGATTAGAGCCCAAAAGTAATTACGGAGTATCTTCTGGAACACGGGTTAACGTCAGCTTTGAACAGTGCATTCGGAATGCATGATCCATATGAATGTATATTCTTTATTAATCGAGTACTTAAGTATACAGTTATCCGTGTGGAGCGTATTTCCGGTCACTTCATATTTCCGGTCGAGCCAACCCTGTATTAAGCGGCAAGACTCGAACAGCGGTGGCGAGTCAACGAGTGACTTTTTTATTGGCTAGTTTGATCGATTGGAATCGCCCAATGCTCACCTTCAGTTTGATGTGTCGTTCGACCCATTTGGCGCCATTTTCACGATACAGCGAGCAAGTGAAATTAAGTCGTCTACAGAGCTGGGCAGAAGAGGAACCTTCTCTAGTCGGTTGTATAACCATTGCCTGCCAATTTGTCTGGAGAACAAGAGCGCCGCGGAGGAACACTCGGAGATCGCAGTAATTAGTCTCTGGCCAGGTAGGCGAGGTAGTACTCCTCGTCCGAGTCGTCGATCAGACATCGCCGCGCTCCCCCACTCCGTCGTAGATATGTAGGGGCTTTTACTTGATTGGTTAGTCTGAGTTAAAACTCGGCCTGGTGGGAGCACACGCCCTTGATAAAGACTTATCTTAAATTTTCGGGTCTTAAGCGCCTGGTTAAGACTTCGGATAAGTCCAACCGGTGGAGATGCTATTAGGTCCAATAGACCTAAGGCGCAGATATTTGAGATAACGTATGATGCATTGCCGCACCACCGTCTCAGCCGATGGCACGGCGACGCAAAATGGTAAACTTGTGGACTATTACGATTGAGGCGTACCATAAACATCTCGTGCTGTATATC
>BSXT01000988.1:0-44239 GCA_030267785.1 Phytophthora fragariaefolia | reverse complement strand
CGCTGCGCCTACTCAAGCGCGACTACGGCTGGATCCACACGCTGCTCGAGGAGGCCGAGAACGAGCGCATGCACCTGCTCATCTTCATGAACCTCAAGCAGCCGGGCTACTTCTTCCGTGCGCTCGTCGTGGGGGCGCAGGGCGTCTTCTTCAACGGCTTCTTCCTCACGTACCTGGTTTCACCCAAGACGTGCCACCGCTTCGTGGGCTACCTCGAGGAGGAGGCCGTCAAGACGTACTCGTGTCTGCTGCAGGACATCGAGGACGGCCACCTGGACGCCTGGAAGGAGAAGAAGGCGCCGCTCATCGCGCAGACGTACTACAAGCTGCCGGAGGACGCGACCGTGTACGACATGGTCAAGTGCGTGCGCGCGGACGAGGCCAACCACCGCGATGTGAACCATGCATTTGCGAACCTGGACCAGAAGAAGGGTGTCAGCCCGTTCGTCTACGGCCACCACTAGGCATGGAATGGTAGAGATTTGAGGCGAGACTTGACTACGACGAGAAAAACACTCTCTAAGTCACCGATTTTGTTATCCTGAGTGTTTTGCTATATCTATTTGTACGTTTGGAAGGCTTGAGCGTCTCTATAATATAGAGACGCTCAAGCCTTATTATTGCATGTCTGCTGTTTTCGTTGGCTCTAAAACTCGTTGCCGCTGCTAACACTACGTTGTACAAGTGAGCTACTGTATTGGCTGCAGCCAATGCTCGCTAGCAACCAGGCGCTGAAGCAAGACACTGCGCAGCAGTAGGTCGATGATTCGTTAGCCGGTCGGTCGTGACGAACTTCAGTTTCGAGCCTTGAAGTAGACTTCAAGTATAATTATGGACTTTCTTTGTCAACTTTGGTACGACAACGCACCCACATTGTGGGTGCGTTGTCGGACCACTTGAAAGTCGTAAGCGACGTGATGATGTACCAGCGCCAGACTCAGAGATCCCTTTCTGAAGCCAGCGGCATCCCTCGGTCGACACTGCAGCGTCATCTTGCAGATGGAGTGATCCGACGTGCTGTGTCACGCGTGAACTACGTGTCGGCAAGCACGTTGCTGCTAACGGACGCATGCCTCTGTCCGTAAAGGTCTCTGAGGAGGCCGTCATGAACGGGTACAGCAAACTGGTACTTTAGTGTTAATTCAATGATTAGATCTTACTAACTTTTTGTGTAAAACTTACTCTAACGCTAATTGGTAAATAATGTGTGGTCGATCGAAAAAAACCTCGATATATACAAAGCTAATTTGAAGGTCACTTGCACTGTTTAGAGCTGCTAAACTGTAGCACATCGTTCGTAAGTCTACGAAGCGCGAGTCTTAAAAGTCCGATTAATTATCGCTAAAAATTGATGTTGCTGCGACAAAAAACCTAAATGCTGTATGGACAGAGCCATTTTGAGAGCCAGCCTCTCCTTCAAAACAACACTTCCAACGCAAATAAAAATACTGGTGTGTTGTCTGTGTGATGGGCTTTTCAATGATGCCTGGATTTGGAGCTGCCAGTGAGCAGCTACGTCGGAAATACGGGAACCGTCATTTTGAAGTGGGCCAGAGAAGTAGCAACCGTCCTGTCGCCTCGATATGTACTTCGCATGGTGCAGGGGCGGAGCGCCATAGAAAAGAAGGGGGCGCATGCCCCCTCAATTTTTCAGCCTCCCCCCCGTGCGTTGAGAGCGCTACTGTACGTCGGAAGAATTCATTTGGGGTCATATGCATGTACGGTACAGATCTGGTTTAGGAACAGGTTTCTCACTTAAGATTTGTATGCATCAGTTGCGAGGTCGCGTAGCCGCAGCAAACCCGCGCGGGGTGCCCGCGAAGCAGGGCGGCGCGGTATTTGCGGAGGCGGGCCCAGCGCCGAGCATTCCGGCGAACGGACCCATTGCCTTCACTGGAATTAGTTTTTGTACTGCGAGGGTCTGGGGGTGCAACCCCCAGTGATGTTCCTAAACCAGATCTGTACCGTATGTGACCCCAAAGGGAGATTACCGCTACCCCGTCTTATCAGATTACATGTACTATTAGTGTTGCAAGGGTTGCTGTTCAATCACGTGCTAGCGAATTGACACACGCCGAGCCTTTGCTTTAGTCTCATTCTTCTTTTCCCGCCACGGGAAGCAAGCGACTTAGACGTCTGGGTCACTGCGTTTTTCGAAAAGAGGCCCCGCTTATCAGAGAATTCTACCGCAACTCTATTAATACCTGCCCCCGTTAATGATGATGAACCATGCCAGGATGCGAACGTGTTGTGGTGCAATTTAGAATGGGGTTCCTAAGAATGCGAAAGATTGTGGAGTAGCCCACTTTTTCTAAGTGATCCGGCCGATCGTTAGAATACTGCTGATTACTTCGTACAATGCAATTGACTTTGAGGGGAGCTTATACAATTTAGAAAGTGAGACCAAACGCTTTGGAAGTATGGCGAAACGAATCGATGATTTTTCGCAGCTGGCTACGACTGAAGACTTGTGCGCGACTATGATCCAGCACGACATGAACAGAATCTATCCTACTTTGTATCGCCTGGTGTGCGCTCTGTCTGTACAAGTGCTGGCGTGGGAAGATCATTCTCAGCAATGGAGCGAGTCAAAACTCGGTTACGAACGACACTTGGCGATGCGTGGCTTGCAAACCTACTGTTGTTAACATTGGAAAGTGATTTGACTAAAACTATTGACAAGGACGCTGCCATTGAAGCATTTAACACGATGGCACATTACCGTGCCCCCCCCCCAAATTTGAGGGCTCCGCCCCTGTGTACTGTACATGTATTACATGATGAAAGGCAATGCAGTGCGCCAGCGACGGCGGATTGTAAGCTGCTGGCCTCTTCAGCCGACAGCAGCATACCCACCCAGCATCTATCAGACACTGTACACCAAGCCTCAAAGTGCACTCGATGCTATGCCACGTAACATCGCGACGGCACGCTAACATTGTACATGTACTGGTAACGCACTCTATGCGGGCCGTCGCGTTACTTCCGATTGTCAAAAGAGATACTGTTTCATGAACGTGTAATCCAGTCGATTCTCTTTTCGATCGATACCGCGTATCACTTCTTTCCCTTTTTGATATATCGCCACCATCACTATTGCTCGCAACATCATCAAACGCGAAGCACTGGAGATCAAGACATCTCTACAGTCTTAGAACACCTCAGTGTATACGTAAATTTGAGGTGTCTGCTCGACGACCACCAAGCAATGCGCCTGGCGTACTGACACACTTGTGGGACGTACGTCACAACCGCAAAATCATTTTCCGACGTGAGCTGCGCTTCGCTGTTTGGAAGAAACCCCCGAGCACTTGCATCGCCTTGTGTTGCAGGACTAATTTGGAAAACCCGCAGCAGGTTGGTCCATTCGCATGACACAATGTCTTTAGCTACTTCAAGCACTTACTACTATAGTCGTTTTCACGCAGAAGTCTCGCAATGCCACGAAAGCACGAGGAAATATCCACCGCCAAGATCTCGGGCCAAGAAATTGCAAGTGGTATATTATGCAGGCCGGGCGAAGTTGCGATAAGCACATTAGACGCATCAACAGACTGCAGTCATTTCAGTGCTGTAACCGCTATTCACTGGAATTTAAGCAACCCAACGCCGCATTCTGGTCGCGGCCGTTGAACTCTGGATGAAACATGCAATAAGAACTCGAGGCCTCACTTTTCAACTGTGCTTCCAGCTCGGGCAGCTCTGAGCATTGCGATTCTTGAAGTCTCCATCACTTTTGGACAGCCATGGCAGACGCCCACCCAGGATCACCAACCACCGTAACATCTTACGAAGCCTTAGCCAATGGCCATGCCAAGCCCAAAGAACTCGCCCTCCCCGTCGACACCTTGACAATGACCAAGAACCCCTGCACTTTGAGCTGGAAAAACCTCTCGTACACAGTCGACACTAAGAAGACCGAGCGATGCCCCACCGGCAAGAAGGCTATCCTGACCAAGGTCAGTGGCCGTTGTGCCCCTGGTGAACTCACCGCCGTCATGGGGCCTTCGGGGTGTGGGAAGACCACCCTGCTCGACATCCTAGCGGACAGGATCAGTTCGGGCACCATCGAGGGTGACATCTACCTAAACGGGGAGACCCGCAACGTCAAAACATTCCGTGCCGTATCGAGTTATGTAGCTCAGGAAGACTCACTACTCGGATCATTCACTGTGCTCGAGACACTCGAGATGGCGGCGAGACTCAGTCTGCCCAACGCTGTGACTCACCAAGATATTGTTGAGCGAGTACAGACTGTGATCGACGAAATGGGACTACGAGTCTGTGAGCACACCTTGATCGGAGATATCTTCCGCAAGGGCATTTCGGGAGGCCAGAAACGCCGACTTAGCATTGCTATCGAGCTCCTGTCCGATCCGTCGATCTTGTTGCTGGATGAACCAACTTCGGGGCTAGACTCGGCATCGACCCACAACGTTATGCAGTTTGTGTCGAGGCTGTGCCAGGAAAACAAGACGGTCATCTGTACCATTCACCAGCCGTCATCGCTGGTATATGAGATGTTCACGAACGTGGTGATTCTTACTGCCGGCGAGACGGTCTACTTTGGACCCCGAGAGCACATCATTAATCACTTCTCTACCTCGGGATACTCGTGTCCAATGTACATGAATCCAGCCGAGTACTTCATCAGCCTTGTGAACTCAGACTTTGAAGGCCACGCAGATATCAAGAGACTCGTGAATAGCTTCAGCTCCTGTATAATCGCAAATAGCATCGTGCAGAAGATTGAGGCTGATTCTGCAGGTGTACACAATGCAGCGCCCGTCGTCCCCGTCAAGCCATCGGCGGTTCGTCAGTTCTTCGTACTCATGCAACGACACTCGATCAATAATGTCCGCAATCCGGGCATCTATTGGGTGCGATTGGCGATGTACACGATGCTGGCTTTCATGGTTGGGACGATGTATCTCTCAACCAACGATGATATCTCCGAAGAGGACATGATCCCTATGCTATTTTACGTGCAAGCATTCCTGGTGTTCATGTCGGTGGCTGTGCTGCCATTCTTCATCGAGCAGCGAGCTGTTTTCCTTCGAGAACGAGCAAACAGCGGACTCAACGTTTTCAGTTTTGCAATCTCGAACTTTCTGGCGACACTGCCCGGCATTTTCGTGATTGCGCTCGTGTCGACATTGCTAGTTGTTCTACTATCGGGGCTTCATGGGTTCTGGTACTTCCTTCTGAACTTGTTTCTGTCGTTAGTGGTGGCTGAGTCGATGATGCACGTCATCGGGGCTGCAGTCCCGCACTACATCATCGGTATTGCTCTCGGCGCTGGCATCTACGGTATGTTCATGCTGTGTGAAGGCTTCATGGTACCGAAGGAAACGATCCCTGATTACTGGATCTGGGCGTACTACATTGCCTTTCACTCGTATTCGTTCAAGTCGTTCGTGTACGAGCATTTTATTCATGTCAACACACCCACGGCCAAGGCGATCCTGGAGCGATTGAACCTCAAAGATGTAGACACACCGCAGAACATGATCATTCTCGCATGCTATGCAATCTGCCTTGAGCTGATTTTCACCTTCATCCTCTACAAATTCCACACCGGTCGTCGATAGATGATGCCGCGGGAGCTTGAAAACGCTCGTCATTTGCTTACCTGAATAAATATAGTTGTATTATACATGATACATAAACATCATTGCATCTCCGTGTGTTGGGCAAGTAATGAGAAAGAGCCCGTCACGCGTGCATCTCACTTGAGTGAAAAGTTTCTTATCGTAGCCGGTGAGTGTCGTTACGATAGGAATTTTGGACAACATCACTCCCGGATGAACAGAATCGAGGGAATCATCTATTCCCAGCGTTAGGTGTTGGCTTTCTTATCAAGAGCTTCTTCTAGCTTGTGCTCAAGTGTGTCTCACTTTCTATCTATCGCTCAAGAAGCACTATCAACTTCGTTGCAAAAAAATGGGAGATGATATTCAAGCTGTTGGACCGATCACCATCTCCGTTCAAGTTGAGCTTCCCACGCTGAACCCGACTACATCGGAGAATCCGGCAAAAAGTAATTCTAGTTTCGTTGGCAAGCCGCTTCGTATGACTACCAACCCGTGCACTTTGAGTTGGAGCAATCTCTCGTATACTGTTGATACAAAAAAGAAGACGCTCAAGCACCCGGACGGCAAAAAGACCATCCTCACGAATGTCACTGGTCGATGCACTTCGGGCGAGCTCACAGCGGTCATGGGTCCCTCTGGATCGGGAAAGACTACACTTCTCGATATCCTAGGAGATCGGATAAGCTCGGGAACCCTTCAAGGTAACATCGCACTCAACGGCGAGACCCGTAATCTCAAGACATTCAGAGCCGTGTCAAGTTATGTTGCACAAGAAGATTCACTATTGGGATCGTTTACCGTACTAGAGACGCTCGAGATGGCAGCGAAGCTCAGTCTACCCAGTTCCGTATCCCACCGTGAAGTTGCCGATCGAGTACAGACTGTGATCGATGAGATGGGACTCAGGGTGTGCGAACACACTTTGGTTGGAGATATTTTCCGCAAGGGCATATCGGGCGGCCAAAAGAGACGATTGAGCATTGCAATTGAGCTGCTATCAGAACCATCGATCTTGTTACTTGATGAGCCAACTTCAGGACTTGACTCAGCGTCAACCTACAATGTGATGAAGTTCGTGTCGAAGCTGTGCAAGGAGAACATGACTGTGATATGCACTATCCACCAACCTTCATCGTTGGTGTATGAAATGTTCACAAACGTGGTGATCCTTACTGCTGGCCAGACGGTATACTTTGGCCCTCGCGTCGACATGCTGCCACATTTTGCGTCTCTAGGATATGTGTGCCCCGAACATGAGGACCCCGCTGAGCATTACATCAGTGTTGCCAACACAGACTTCGAAGGCCACGGCGATATTCCATTGTTGGTATCTGGATATGCTGCCAGCTCTATTGCAACTCAGATCCAAGAAGCTATTCAGAACGATTCAACCAGTTTACACACTGCCAGAACAATCGAATGCGTGCCGAATTCACCTCTTCGACAACTCGTCGTGTTGCTTCAACGCAATTCGCTCGATAATATTCGCAACCCGGGCATCTTTTGGGTTCGGCTCGTGATGTATACAGCGTTGTCTTTCATGATGGGGACCATGTTCCTCTCGTCTAACAAGCGGATCACACCACATGACGTGGTTTATCTCCTGACATACGCCAACTGCTTCTTGGTCTTCATGTCCATAGCAGTACTGCCCTTCTTCATCGAGCAGCGTGCTGTTTTTCTCCGCGAACGCACAAACAGTAACCTGAACGTGCTCAGCTACGTGGTCGCCAATTTCTTTGGTGCTCTACCAGGCATCTTCCTCATTGCGCTCAGCTCGACGCTTCTTGTAGGGTATCTAGCAGGCCTCAACTCTTATGGCATGTTTCTACTGATCGTCTTCCTATCGCTGGTGGTCGCCGAGAGTTTAATGCACTTGGTAGCGGCATGCGTATCACACTTCATCATTGGCATGGCGATTGGTGCAGCTGTCTTTGGCTGGTTCATCTTATGCATGGGGTTGTTTGTGCCACGACCTGCTATTCCAGACTACTGGATTTGGGGTCACTATCTCGGCTTCCTGTCCTACGGCTTTGAGGCGTTGCTGCACAACCAGTTCCACTTGGACACTTCTGCTGAAGCTCAGCGCCTTCTGGTCAAGTTCGGCATGGAGGACGCTGATATTGGTCGTGACCTGGTGATCGTGGCTGCAAACGCAGTTGCATTCGAAATTCTCTTCACTTGCGTCTTGTACAAGTTCCACACTGGGCGACGATAAACAGCAGCAGCAATTGTTTGAGTTCTTACATAATACAAACACTAATTTGAGGTAAGAAGTGAGTTCCTGGAACTACCCCTTGAAGCTGCAGGCCTTTCATTGAGTTAGGGGTTTTGGAGAGATTTGGGATACTTTTAAAATATAGTAGTATTAACGACAGTTCTCTAGTTTCCAATACAGCTTGAGAAGAAATGGTCCGCGTTGAAAACAGTGGCCAATGTGGTTCAGTTTCTGAAATAGACAGCTTCCACGGCAAATAACCGCCACCATCCGTCATTCACGAACAAACAGAAGATATGGTTCTCACGATCGATCAAGAAAATCGCCGCGCTCTGGGAAGCCACACAAGTGGAGCTTCAAGGGTTTCACTCCGTTGAGAGAGTTCGGGAATTTATTCAGTACAATCAGCGGACAAGCATGGCTCGAGCACTTGTAGTTCTGTCGGTAATGCCTTGGCCGTGTGTTTTAACCACCATCCTCACTGATTTGATCCCATTGCGTCCACCAACCGAAGAATACAGGGCAACATATCCATTGGTTGTCCGAACTTTATTGATATATTGGATCTCAACAATCGCCATCAGTCTTCAATTCAGACACTGCGTTCCAAGTGTCTCGCTTTCAAATCCACGTGTGATGTTAAATGCTGCACTACCGCAGTTCTTTCGACCTGCGCACTTTACTCGCTATCGCATGTCATTGGTTTTCCGATACCGTTCACGCTTATCACAGTCTCCCCAGCTTGGGTGACTTTTATGCTACTACCACTTGCCTCAGTTGTGTGGAGCGCTCGATCAAACCCCGTCGTGTGGCTTCAAATTATCAACACACTTAAATCATGGGTTGGCCAGGAAAGTCTTGTCCTGATTTACCCAACATACTTCTACATTTTTACGACCTTGCCTTCTAATGCAAAAACACCTTTTGCTAAGCTTTTACCGATCATTAAAATCTTTATGCGCAATGTCATGGCACGTACCGTATCACACCTGAATGATGAAATTCCTGAGGTTGTTTGATGAACGTCGAGGTGTTCAACTCGCTTTTTATGGCGTATTGTGTGCAGAACACACCTTCAATATGGACAACAATGGGGCTCATTGCCATTGATGGAGCACAAATGCTTGTCTCACTGCGTGATGTCGGTGTAGTTATTGAGCGTTTACGAGTTTTAAAAGAACGAGTCAATTTAGAAAAGGCTCAGACATCTGCCGATAATTCAATCATTGTGGTAAAAGTGTTGCACAGGAAGACGATACTTGTGTACGCACAAGATATATTCAATAGGTACGAACCAGAACAGAAAAAACGAGTTGTCTTTACCCCTACAGTGGCCACTAAGCTGCAGGAGAAGACGGCTCTCCAGATATGAGTCGCAAAGTTTTTATCAGTCGTGATTTAAATGAAGTGGAGGGGACTGTGGATATCCATAAACTGGAAGTAGAGTATGCGGTGCAGGTTCAAAAGCTGCTATACATCTCTGAGTTCATGCTGCTGATCAACTACATCGAAGTCATTGTCCCTATAATTTTTTGTACGTCTACATACCGCTTCAATTCATCAGTTTGAATCGAACAGCTAATTTGGTTTTGCAGCGGCGAATCTGATCGTGATGTATCACCTCCCAAACAAAGTATACTACGCTCAAATCATCATCATGAACGATGAGCTCCTGTGGGAAACGATTGGCAACGTTATGCTCTACGGTTTCCTGTAGCTCGTTTCGCTGGTCGTTCTCTTCGTGTTGCTTTGGCGAAAACTACACATCTCGGCGGTACGGCAGTTGGCATTCGTACTTGAGAAACAGGGAGAGCAGGTGCAGACGAAACTTGTGTTCTGGGTGTCTTACAACGTTCAGGCTTCACTACAGCACTATGGTAGGGTATCGGAGTTGGGTTTCGTGTGTCTGCTACGGGGTACTAACGGCTTGTTCGACTGTGTGGTTTTGGTATAGCTTCGGACTACACATTCAAGTTTTCGTGGTTACATACTTGAGCAGATTGAGGAACAAGGGCGAGTCGTCAGGGGGTGAGGGCTCGCAGTTCAATATTGCAACAACGTAGACACGGTAAATATCGGCCGGTTAGGCTATTTAGTGAACAAACGTGAAAAGGTATGACACCTGTCCAGTTACATGTGGACGATTGATCGAAAGCTTGCATGGAAACAAATTTTACTGAAAATAGATACTTAGTAGGTGTAATAAAAACTTAACGTGGCCCAGCTTGCATTCTGATTAAAGTGTCCGTGCAGCTTTAAGCTTACTACAATGGCTCCCACTCAAAATAGAGCTAGTTTTAACGACCACGCGCCGTGCTCGAGCTCTTGAAAAGACAACTCCTCATCATTCGAGCACAGAATCACGCTTTATGTTTCCAAGCTTTTCCGGTACTTTTGTGTTTATTTTGGAGCCCAGACTGAAAACCCAGGAACGGAGGTGCTACGCAGAAAAAAAAGTCTCTACATAACAAGAATTTGTACATCAGGATCTCCTAAGGACAAAGTTTGTCCTGCGTTTCAGCACGCGTGCTCTTGCGCAGCCCAGGAACCGCAGGCGTCGTTTTGCCCTGACATCCTTGAGGCATGTCACCTTCCCTTTCGATTATTTCCCTGTTAAAGAGCCCGAGAACAAAATCGGGTTCAAGTCTTTTGCAACGAGACAGCTCGCGTATTCTTGATTACGAATTCTTGATTACGAATTCTTGAGTATATCGATAACGAACTTACCACGCTACCTATGGTGCTGCTAACAGGATTTTGTTTGTTTGGTTAGCAGGCATCCGGAAGCACAAAGTGATTTCATACAACAGGACGGTAGCGCTAATAGCCCGGTTCATTTGGAGGAGTATGCGATTCCGATACTCGGAGAGCTTGACACGCGAGAACCAAATTCATTACAGCAATACTTCGAGAGAATTATTGGCAGCCCCTCAACACACACGCCGCCACAGCCGGAGTGTTCCGTGACAACTTGCCACTGGCAAATACGAAGTCCCACTGGAGGTGAACAGCCCCGATCGCCAGTGTTTTGATCTCAGGAAACCAACGGCACGATTATTACTCACATATCCATAATGGTTGTACTTCAGTAATAACTTTCACTTTGCAAGCGGTTAGTACTTCGTGGTCACAAGGTAACCTGTCGTTTTCTTCGGTGTGTTCCGCTAGCATACCCTTGATATGAACTCAACACGTTTTACGTTCTTTTCTTGCGCACGCATGCTTGATTAAGCAGCCCTTCGAATCTGAAGGTCACAAAAAAATGATTTTGTCGTTTGTAATGATTTTCTCACATACGTGTTACTACTAGCACGCCCAAGATAGAATAACGTAGCGTCTCTTACTGCAGGATCGTCAATTTAGTTTGTCTCTGCGTCCTCTCAACTCATACAGTAGTAGAAGTTCCATCCTTCACAAGACGTAGCTTTCGTGTCTAACGGTTTTGGCAAATGCGGATGCTGAAAAATATCGCTGCTTTCTGGGAGGCTACGCAAGTGGAACTTCAAGGAATGTACTCTGTGGAGCGTGTTCGGGAATTCATCGAGTACAGCCAACGGGCTAGCATTTCGCGAGCGCTGCTGGTGTTGGGACTCATGCCGTGGCCGTCCGTTATCATCACAATCCTGGTAGACTTGATCCCGATGCGCCCGCCTTCTGAAGGGCTGAATGCCAACTATCTCTTCATGGTTCGAACGTTCCTGGCGTTTTGGATCTCTACTATTGTTATTAGCCTCCAGTTCCGCCACAGTGTCCCTAGTGTTGCACTCTCCAACATACGTATAATGGTAAATGCCACCTTCACTGCAGTTCCATCGATGAGTACATTGTATGTGCTATCGCTGGTAATTGGTTTTCCTTTGCCTTTTGGGATCCTAGTGGTATCACCAGCCTGGGTAACATTCATGCTGATACCTCTTGCATCGTTTCTGAAAAAGGCTCGTGCAAACCCCGCCGTTTGGCTCAAGATCACCAACACACTCAAAACATGGATCGGGCAAGAAAGTCTCGTTCTCATCTACCCAACGTATTTCTACTTCTTTACCACGCTACCCTCTCATGCCAAGACACCATTTGCGATGCTACTTCCTATCATTAAGATATTGATGCGCAACATCATGTCCCGAACTGTAGTGCATCTGAACGACGAAATTCCTGAAGTAGTATTGATGAACGTTGAGGTATTCAACTCGCTATTCATGTCGTATTGCATGCAAAACTCGCCTTCCATATGGACTACTTTCGGTTTGATTGTTATTGATGGTGCCCAAATGCTTGTATCGATGCACGATGTTAGCAATGTTATTCAACGCTTGCGAATTTTAAAAGACCTCGTAAACACTGAGAATTCAAGGTTATCGATCGAAAATTCAACAGGCACAAAAGTTAAGTCACTGCGGAGAAAGACCATACTTGTGTACACAGCAGACATATTGAGTCGATATCAGTCGGTACAAAGGGATGCTGGAAAAAGAACGTCGATAATTACTACCGAAGTAATTGAGCCAATGCTACCTAAACCAGTGCGCCCGGATATTAACGTTAAGGTAAGACCAAAGAGCTACAAGAGGACGCCTAAACATATTCTTTATTCTCCAACTGTTTTCAATCGCTCGAAGTTCGTGAAACGCTTTAGTTGGAGCCACAAAGTATTCTTAAGTCGTGATACTGATGGTGTGGAAACCAGAGTCGACATTACTGAGCTCGAACTTGAATATGCGGAGAACGTTCGGAAGTTGCTCTATATTACAGAATTCGTCCTACTAATCAACTACGTCGAAATCATTGTCCCAGTAATATTTGGTACCGTTATCAGACTAGAAAAATGTATTATCTTGTTGGAGAAGTAGACTAACATATGCCTTACATCTTGCCTTTTAAAGCAGCGAATCTGATCGTGATGTATCACCTCCCAAACAAAGTATACTACGCTCAAATCATCATCATGAACGACGAGCTCCTGTGGGAAACGATTGGCAACGTTATGCTCTACGGTTTCCTGCAGCTCGTTTCGCTGGTCGTTCTCTTCGTGTTGCTTTGGCGAAAACTACACATCTCGGCGGTACGGCAGTTGGCATTCGTACTTGAGAAACAGGGAGAGCAGGTGCAGACGAAACTTGTGCTCTGGGTGTCTTACAACGTTCAGGCTTCACTACAGCACTATGGTAGGGTATCGGAGTTGGGTTTCGTGTGTCTGCTACGGGGGTACTAACGGCTTGTTCGATTGTGTGGTTTTGGTATAGCTTCAGACTACACATTCAAATTTACGTGGCTTCATGGATCAGAAAAAAATTCCCGAAAAAACGTCTATACGTTCATACTCAGCAATCGGATTTCGATTAGAAGGGCCCTTCAGCCATGGCCACACGTTTGTATGCACATTCTAGAAATCAGTGCCAGTTGATCATTATTACACTATATCGCATTGATCATAAAATATTTGGAATCCTGAGTTTAATGAAGCAATATATAAGGCTTGCCGCTGACGTCATCAATGTAAATTCAAGATGAATGAGTCGCAATGATACCAGACAACTTCACTTCAAACAGTCAAGATTTTTCTTCTTCGCTTAACGTTCAACGAACTCAAGATGATATTGTCATATTGGAAAACGCTTTTTGCGAACTGCGGCAAACCAAGCTAAGGGAAGTTGCCAGTTTCGCGCACTTTTTCGAATGCCCTCCCGGCTGGTGAAGGCGCCAGCCATCAGATCGTCGTACTTATATATACTTCAAGAAGTATATAAGTATAAAAGATAAGAGGTGAAATATCTAGATCTCGTTGATTTTTATAATCATTTGAGTCATCAACTAGCGTCTTCTATAGACTTCAAAACGTCCTTGGTAAATCCCTTCTACTTCTGAGGCTCAACCAGTTTCGTGCACTTTACATACTTGGATTTTATAAGAGCTGCAAATCTAGAAACTGATATCATGAAGCAACCAAGCGACCCTTCAAAATACATAAATCGAGCAAAACATCAATTTAAACAAAAAAAATAGTGTATCTACACGATCGCTTCCATTACGATGTCGGCCCCGGCGTGCTTACGCTGCTTCCTCGATTTGAAGGATCTCCTGGCGCTTGGCTGGGTAGCCAACATACTGCCGGCCAATGACCCACTCCACCAGGCTCTGCTCGGCTTCGGAATGAAAAACCGGTGGTGGGCCACGGTGCGATGACACCACCGGATATCCTTGCTCGGACTTTTTTTTTTTTGGGGGGGGGGGCATTTCAGTCATATAGCTTATACTGACAACTAAACCTTGCATGGACTTGACCACCCATTATTTAGTCATTTAGTCAGCGTGTGGTAATGAAAGCGCGACTGGTTGGTAACGGTAGGTGCGTGTTCCCCACTGAGAACTCGGTGCACAGCCACAAGGAGCTCGTCGGTGGTGTAGGTCGGTGTGGCGGGCGGGTGATCGTGGTGCTGTTGCTGGTGTTGGTAATTGGCGCGAGATGGCCGTGACACTAATTTATAGAGGTTTGGAGCTGTTACCAATCACTCAAGCGTTTTCCCAGCTACAAGCTGTCATTGGCTTATGTATATTCGTTATGCACGAAACTGGCATTTTCCCTCCTCCATGGATTCCAATCCGCTTAGCGCGTTTGAGTGCTTATCCAGGGAGCCACTTTGCATCTTTATACCTGGATACCACAATCACCACATCGTTCTCAACATAATCTAAACTAATATTGTAGCAAAAGCTCAAGATGTCTGGGATTCGTCAGTTCGTATTTCCCGAAAAGGAAGGGACACAAAGACAAGTGTTCCAAGTTTCTTGATATCCAAATGCTAGTACATTAGGAAGAGCATCTTTAGTTTCCCATTACCATTTGGACTGTTATCAAATTCCCCTACTTGGGTGACAGTGTCACCGTGACACGATACCTTTCATAAGAAAGGAATGATCAAATCCTCCAAAACAGTATCCCAAAACCGAGGATTAGCCAGCAATATTGTCCTTATGTATCCGACCTATATCTACGTCTTCACGACTCTACCAGCGAGCGCGAAAGCGCCATTTGCTACCCAATTTTTGTCTGGAGTATGTCCATTACTGCTAGGCCAAACGGTTCCCTAGCCAACGTTGTCAGACATGAGCAATGCGAAAGAGATTGATTCCGAGCCCAGCTTATCAACGGTTTTGCGAGCTGTAAAAATGTGGGCAAGCATGTCAAACAGTGTTTCTTACATGCATCCACGTCTAAATCATTAAAGGCATGCCACGGAGTAGTGGACATCCGTTGGATGTGCATTGTATCAGCACCTTCTTTCAAAACTTTCCTTAATCTTGCGATTCGACTTTCCCCTACGGGAAGAATTGCGCGAATGATTTGTTCGGACAACCTTGCCGAAGAAGCTGTAGGATACTGCTCCCATTAACGTCCTCCACCAACTCCAGTTTCCCAGGGGATAAGATGACCTCTATTTGTGTTTTTAGCTATAGAGTTCTGTATATTTCTAAAGGCTAAGCCTATTGCGTTGCCGTTAGCCATCATGGGCTAGAATCTCGATTACAACTTTTAGATAAATGATATTCGAGCCTTGAAGGCTGTATGTTTGGGGCTTCAACCCCACATTTCTTAGTGGTGCTTGGACGGTAGAAGTCGGTCACCATTGTTTCGTTGTGGTCAATCCAATCCTTGTACTCCTCTTTCCAACAGCCCGTCGAAGTCGACACGCTTTCACGAAGCAGCTAGAACAGGTTGGGGCACGCGGGAGGGAACGCGGACCGGTTGGATCAAGTATCCGGGGGTTAGTGAATACGCACTTGTAAATGGCTAGTGAGGTTGCTGAGAGCTAACACACGTTGCGCGGGGACAGGGGCAGAGGGCCCGGAGGCCGGAACCGGTTAACGTAGTCAGAAAATCCCCGGTCTAGAACGAGTCTTGCCTGGTCCTACCATCTTCCGATCGCCAAAATTGACAAACGAGGCTCTTTTGTCCATCCTGGAGAAGACGTCGTAGACGCAGAACTAGTCGCATTGCAGCCAAGAGCGAAGCTGGGGACATTCACCACCGGAGACTGATTCTCCTCCAGGTCCCACACTCTTGTTATCTAGGGGGCACACGAGAGGGCTACCGAATATCTCGTGTGCTGGTGAATCTTGTTCATCATAAGCCAAGCTAGTTTTCGCTGTTTGCGTGGTGATATAGTCGATCGGGAGCCCCCTGAGGGTCGAGGTGACATGGCTGACGCTGCTTCGAAGGACGCTAAGTAGATGAGCTGGCATGCCCGCTCAACAAAAATACAGAATCCCTCAAGTGAACGGTATTTTATGCGGGTCCCCGGCGTTCCGCTATCCGTTTCTGCTCCCATTATTTAAATTAAATGCCCCCAGACAACACGTTCCGATTGAGCGTAGCTACACCGTAGCCCGTCATAAAAGCTCTGTCATTAAAAGTGTGTTCTGCTAATGTCAATAAGTGAAATTTATAGCAACAGAAGCACAGTTGCACGCGTCTATCAGTACCGCTACAATATGCAATATTGCAATAGCAGCAGCTGCTTTTTATTGACAGTCTTGTCGTACTTCTACATTGTAACGAATGCGACGGCGGTGAAGTCACGTAGCGCTTTGAATAGGATATCAGCACACAAACTTTGTTATCCTAATTTAACTTTGGTCTGCTCAAAGGTGACGTAACCATTCAGGCAAATATGGGCTCGCTACTGAGGCGACTATCCCAAGACGCGTCAACATTAGTTTTCCCGCGTTAACCTCGACACTAAATTCCCCTCGACTTCTTTTCCAGCCAAATGCAGATAGCGCAGTTGGTAGAAAAATGTATTAATCTTTGGGAAACCACGCAGGTAGAGCTCCATGGGTTTTACTCCGTTGAGCGCGTTCGAGAGCTCATTCATTACCGTGAGAACACCAGTATCATCCGAGCACTTGCCGTTCTAATGCTTATGCCTTGGCCTAGTGTTATCATCACCATTCTCGTTGACTTGATTCCATTGCGGCCATCATCGGAAGGGCTGCAGGCTAACTATCTCTTCATTGTGCGGACGTTTCTATCGTTTTGGGTCACCACCATCGCCATCAACCTGCAGTTCAAGCATACCGTTCCGACATCTCCACTGACCAAAGTGCAAATTATTGTAAGTAGCGCGTTCACGGCTGTACTTACGACTGGTGTGATGTATGTGCTATCACTCACTATCGGCTTCCCATTACCTTTCGAGATTATTACCGTCTCACCGGCATGGGTAGCCTTCATGCTGGTACCTCTTATCTCGTTCCTCCACAATGCTCGATCCGACCCGGTCGTGTGGCTGCAAATTGTCAACACACTGAAAACGTGGGTGTGCCTGGAAAGTCTGGTCATAATTTACCCGATGTATTTCTACCTATTTACGACGTTGCCCGCCAAAGCAAAAACACCTTTTGTTATGCTTCTCCCGATTATCAAGATAATCTTGCGCAATGTCATGTCACGAACCGTGGTGCATCTGAAAGATGAAATTCCAGAGGTGGTATTAATGAACGTCGAGGTATTCAACTCGCTGTTCATGTCATATTGTATGCAGAACACCCCTTCAGTTTGGGCAGCACTTGGTCTCATAGCGATTGATGCCGATCAAATGTTGGCGTCACTTCATGATGTTGAAGTCATTATACAATACTTACGAAGTTTACAGGAACTCGTGGATTCGGAGCGTTCTCAACAGGGACGTAACGATTCGATGTGTCAACGGACAAAAAAATTGGGCAAAATGAATATACTCATGTGCACAGAAGAAATACTAGACCGGTCCCGATCTGCGCGAGCACCTCAAATTGAAACGATGGCCGCAAAAATCTCAACAGAAACTACATTACAAGTGATTCAATTAAAAGTTAGCCCCAAACCAAAGAACTCCAGAGGGTTGTCAGAGCCCATCAGGGCCTCGCCTCGAACTCATGCACAACCAAAACTAGTGAAGGGACCAAGTTTGCGTAAGGTTTTCTCGTCATGTGGTTTCGTTAGTGGTAGCAATAAACTGGATATCCCACAACTCGAGGTGGAGTATGCGCTGCGTGCTCGAAAAGTACTTTACAGCACCGAGTTTTTGCTTTTGATCAATTACGTGGAAGTTATTGTCCCCGTCATTTTTTGTAAGCCTGTTATCTTTGGTAATTGGAGAGTTTATAGCTAACATGTTTAACTATCTGCTCTTTCTTTATTGTGTGTGATAGCGGCGAACCTCATTGTCATGTACTACCTTCCAAACCATGTGTATTATCCGCAAATCAATAGTATGAATGATCGAATGTTGCGGGAAACGCTTGAAAACGTAATGCTGTTTTGTTTTTTGCAAGTCATCTCTTTGGTGGTCTTTTTTCTAGTTTTACAGTACAAATGGCAAATCTCGGGTCTACGGCAGCTGGCATTCGTACTCGAGAGGCAAGGAGAACAAATACAGACCAAACTTGTGTTGTGGGTTTTCTACAACGTTCAAGCCACGTTGCAGCACTTTGGTAAGAAACTGAATCTTTCGTAGCCTTTATGACATAGTTTTAACGATTAACGCGTGGTGCTCTAGCGTCGGATTACACGTTCAAATTTACTTGGCTACACGCGACATCCACCGAATCGCGATAATGGCGCCTCAATTTGCGATAGGCTGTCTTGAGAACTTGAATTGAGATTTTGTAGACTTCACTGATGAAATTGATAGCTTGTCAGTCAACAACTGGATGAGGCTAATAAAATTGTTCACCCAGCTCAGTCAGTTGTATCTTGAAGAAATTGGGTATGGTCATAGTTTGCCCAGCCACAAGCACGTATTGTGGTTCTCTTTCAATTGATAAGTTGCTGCGGGTCATTTAGTGGGGCGGAGCGCTATGCTTCGCCAAACACTCAGCAGCAATAGATTATGTACTGTACTGTACGTCCAAAAGGCGTGGGAGTACTCAGTGCAGCCAGGATATGCACGATTGTAAAGGTTCTAGAATTGCATTCGGAATTGAGAAAACATCTCACACGCAATGATGACAGACAGAATCTAAATGGAGAACTATCGACGACTCGTCGCCTTTTAAAAACGCCACGCGCACAGACTGAACACTGCTAACTTGAACAGCATAACCACTACAACGAAGGATCCCCCGATAACGTTTTTTTGTTCGTCTGTCGAATTGGCCATACACGTTCTAGGCGGTTTAGTATCGGTCGTGAAGCACGAGATCACCACGATGGGGATTTTAACCTGGTTTAGAAGGGTTGCAGGTTTTTGGGAGGTAGCTCAGATCGAGCTTCACGGTTTTATTCTGTCGAGCGCGTCCGAGATTACATCGAATACAACCTACGGAGCTCTACGTTTCGAGCTCTCATGGTACTGGTCGTGATGCCGTGGCCTGGTGTGATCATCACAATTCTCGTCGACTTGATCCCGTTGCGTCCGCCTTCCGAAGGACCAAGTGCCAACTACCTCTTCATTGTACGGGCATTTCTAGCGTTCTGGATGTCGACGGTTATTATCAGTCTACAATTTAGGCACTGTGTTCCAAGCGCGAAGGCCGTTCTTTCCACTATCCGAATTTTGGTTAGTGCCTCGTTCACAACAATTCCTACGGTGAGTATTTACTATGGGCTATCGTTCGCGATCGGTTTTCCACTGCCCTTTGGAATTCTACTAGTATCGCCTGCCTGGGTTACATTTATGATAATACCGCCGATCTCTTTCATCCGAAAAGCTCATCACAAGCCCGCAATGTGGGCTCAGATTGTCAACACCCTGAAATCGTGTTGGTACTCATTTACCCGACCGCTTCTACATTTTCACAACACTACCGACCAACGCTAAAACACCATTTGCACCAATTATGAAGATCTTTATGCGCAATATCATGTCTCGTACTGTGGTTCACTTGAGCGATGAAATTCCAGAAATCGTCTTGATGAACGTTGAGGTCTTTAACTCACTCTTCATGTCCTACTGCATGCAGAACTCTCCCTCAATATGGACAACGTTGAGACTTACTGTAATCGATAGTACCCAAATGATCGCGTCAATGAACGAAGTCGGAAAGGCTATCAATCGAATGAAGAAAAGATTGAGTGACAACTGAGCGGGCTCGACGAATTGTTGACAATCCCACGGCCCAATAAATTCAGGAGCTACGAAAAAAGACGAACAACCGCAAGCGATACATTAATGCATACATACTTACATAAGATGAGTGGCACGATGACCTCCACGTATTATAGTTGAGCAAAAGCACAAACTCTGTGATGTAGAGTACCTTCCAGACATTAAAAGCATAGTCCAATTCAAGATTTGTCACGCTTCCACCGCCTTTCGATTTTAGCTTTGGCAATTGATAGTACTTTTCCCAGCTGACTAAAGTGAGGGGAAGCTGACTGAAGCTTCCCCTCACTTTATCCACTTCGTGAGCTAGGACGTAATCCTAGCATCAGAAGGCAGAATTTTGGTTTTGAATGGCCCCTCCGTTTTCGGAGATGTCACAATGACTTGTGACGTTTGTGTGGGGCTATAACGCTCCAAAATACCTTGGGCGTATCGGAGGATGCGATTGCTCATTGCACATGCGCTGGTTTAGCGGCGAATTTGATCGGGTTGTACCATCTTCCCAATCATGTGTACTACGTCCAAGTCGAGGGCATGGACAAAGAAAAGTTGCTTCAAACACTTGCAAACGTAATGCTGTAGTGTTTCCTGCAGCTTGTGTCCTTAGTAATCTTGTTTTATACCGCCTACGAATTTCAGGACTTCGTCAACTGGCCTTTGTGCTAGAAAAACAAGGTGGAAAAGTACAGACGAAGCTCGTTTTCTGGGTTTCTACGTGCAAGCAATTATTCAGCACTATGGTAAGTTTATAGTTTTGTTATTCTCGTATTTTTATGTGCTTCAAATAGCATGAGTCAGCTCTCATCAAAAGTTTTGCTGTGAAACGGAATCAGACTACTCGTTTAAATTCCCTTGGCTGCATGGTCCGACAACAGGGAAGAAACTGCTACCACTGGGGGACTATTTACGCGTCTCATAGGCTAAAAACAAACATTTTCTGAAGTCAGGTGTGACAGACTTACATTGGCGGAGAAGCGTTTAGTGAAGTGTCTACCCGTTCATTATGGGCCTCAGGAGATGGTTTGCAAGACTCACTGATTTCTGGGAGGCAACACAGGTGGAACTGCACGGCTTATACTCGGTCGAGCGCGTCCGTGAATACATCAACTATAACCAAAAGACAAATATTTTCCGAGCCTTTTGCGTGGTATTGATGATGCCGTGGCCGTGTGTTATAATCACCATTATGGTCGACTTGATTCCATTGCGACCACCCACCGAAGGACTCCATGCCAACTATCTGTTTTTCGTCCGAGTCTTTCTTTCCTTTTTTGTCGCAAGTGTAGTCGTGAATTTGCAGTTCAGGCATAGCGTTCCAAGTGCTCCACTCCCAAACAGACGCGTTCTCATTTAAGTATAATCACTGCTGTTCAAACTACGAGCGTACTCTATGGTCTATCTCGAGCTGTTGGTTTTTCATTACCCTTTGGAATCATTACGGTATCTCCGGCGTGGGTCGCATTCCTGCTTATACCACTCGTGTCGTTCCTGAGAATAGCTAGAACAGATCCAGCACTATGGCCACATGTGGTGAACTCGCTGAAAGTATGGCTGTGCCAAGAAAGCCTCGTGGTTATTTACCCGACGTATTTCTACATCTTCACTACACTCCCACAAAACGTGAAGACACCGTTTGCTATGCTTCTTCCCATAATTAAACTGATTTTGCGCAACGTCATGTCACGCACCGTAATCCACTTGAACGATGAGATCCCTGAGGTGGTCCTCATGAACGTCGAGGTTTTTAACTCTCTGTTCATGTCATATTTATTGTATGCAGAATACACCGTCAATATGGACAACGCTTGGTCTTATTGTGATCGATGGCGCTCAAATGGTCGCATCATCGCACGACGTTAGAAAAGTAGTGAAACGCATGGAGATCGTGAAGAATCGTGTAAATACCGAACATATCCGTCTGCTTTTGGCGAGTTCTGTAGGGAGAGAGGCACCAGAATTTTGTCAGAGCACCATTTTAGGGTACGCCCAAGATATCCTGCTGCGTCACGATTTGACCCAGACAGCACAAGTTACCGTGGGTGCTTCTAGAGCCAAGGGGCCTCTCTCCACTGAGGTAGTGCCTTTCAATTCGACAATGAAGCCGAACAAAGAAGTACTTCAGCAGCTGGAAAAGTCCCCTAGTGTGCTCTTGCGACCACGACTTAACCCAAAATTTAGTCTACGCAAAGTTATTTCTTGGCCTGAAGCAAATGCTGAGCACAGCGCGAACGTCACACAGTTGGAGCTGCAGTACACACTGAATGTTCGGAAGTTTTATACATCACGAAATTTGTGATATTAATCAACTACGTCGAGGTCGTCGTTCCCATCATTTTCTGTAAGTCACTCGGCCAAACGACTTTATTTGTCTTAACATGTAACATGTCGTCCTCCGTGCAGCAGCGAACCTGATCATCATGTATCACCTTCCTAATCACATCTACTACGCCCAAATTAACAGCATGGACGATGAAAAACTGCGCCAAACTCTCGGAAATGTGCTGCTATATTGCTTCTTGCAGATCGTGTCTCTGGTTGTGTTGTTTTTCGTTCTATGGTACCGACTGCGGTTTTCAGGACTCCATCAGTTGGCGTATGTGCTAGAGAAGCAAGGAGAGCAGGTGCGACAAAACTCGTACTATGGGTTTTCTACAACGTTCAAGCTACTCTACAACATTTTGGTAAGTGTTGGGACTTTTTTCTCAATTATTTATTATAATTATTTAATCAAATTATTTATGTGGTACAGCATCCGACTATACATTCAAGTTTGGGTGGCTGCACAGCACGACAACGTGACATTTGGTTAATTAACAATCGACCAGTTCAATTTTTGTTTTGGTTTCCTCAAGTGGTAGCTGCAAGTCTCACTTTCTTATACATCCATAGATAGCGATAACGTCATCTATTTACCCTTCCAAGAAAAGGTTTTACGCATTTTTAATATCTCATTTTAAACTGTCGGGGCAATGATCACCCTCGCATCACCTGTAGCAGCTATCACCAACTCACGGTACGAGGAAAACTCTACCGGCGACGTCGAAACAAGTGCTCCCTTTTCTGGCAAACCCCTCTTCGTAAACCAAAATCCGTGTACATTGAGCTGGACCAACCTTACTTACACGGTCGACACTAAAAAGAAGACCCCAAAGTGTTCTGACGGCAAAAAGACAATTCTATTCGATGTCACCGGACGATGCGCGCCTGGAGAGCTCACCGCCATTATGGGACCATCCGGGTCCGGCAAGACCACACTGCTCGATATCTTGGCCGATCGCATTTGTTCTAGCTTCATAAAAGGTAATATTTCGATTAACGGAGAAGCAAGGACCACTCAAATCTTTCGGGCAGTATCGAGTTATGTGGCTCAAGAAGATTCACTCTTGGGCTCGTTTACTGTGTTAGAGACGCTGGTGATGGCTGCAAGGTTGACAATGCCGAGCGGTGTGACAGGTTTCGCTATAATCAAGCGTGTCCAAAGCGTTATCGACGATATGGGCCTTCGAGTCTGTGAAAATACAATGGTGGGTGATATTTTCAACAAGGGGATCTCGGGGGGTCAGAAACGGCGGCTTAGTATCGCGATTGAGATGCTGTCGGATCCGTCAATTATTCTACTGGACGAACCTACGTCGGGTCTCGATTCTGCGTCAACATATAATGTGGTGAAGCTCATTTCTCGTTTGAGTAAGGAAGGGAGGACAGTGATCTGTACGATACACCAGCCATCGTCGCTTGTCTACGAAATGTTCACGAATGTTGTCATTCTTACGGGTGGCCAAACCGTCTACTTTGGCCCACGTACAAAAATTATTAACCATTTTTCGTCGCTGGGCTACAACTGTCCTCAATATCAAGACCCAGTCGAGTATTTCATTGATCTTGCAAATACGGACTTCAAAGGCCACGGCGATATCGTCCAACTCATCAACGGGTATGCTTCTAGCGCCATCGCTGTTCACATTCTCAGCGCCATTATAAACGATGCAACTGGCACCTACACCATGAAATCCATGGTGTTTGCAAAATCATCACCATCTCAACAGTTTTGGGTGCTGCTGCATCGAAATTTGCTTAATAGCCTTCGGAACCCGGGCATATACTGGATCCGACTGGTGACCTACACAATACTGTCTTTCATGGTCGGGACTATGTACTTGTCCACAAACCCGAAGATCGTCGCCTCTGACATCGTTAAGCTGCTTACGTACGTCAACATTTACCTCGTCTTCATGTCCATCGCTGTGCTGCCCGTCTTCATCGAGGAGCGCGCAGTGTTTCTAAGAGAACGGCTCAACAGCGGGCTCAACGTGTTCAGCTACGTGGCAGCCAACTTTCTAGGAGCGCTGCCGGGCATCTTCCTCATCGCACTGAGCTCGACTCTACTGGTCGGGTATTTGGCGGGGCTGCACTCCTACAGCGTGTTGCTGGCCGTCGTGTTTCTATCGCTGGTCGCAGCCGAGAACCTCATGCACCTCATCTCGGCGGTCGTGCCGGAGTTCATCACGGGAATGGCGTTGGGCGCCGCGATGTTCGGCTGGTTTATCCTGGTCATGGGGTTGTTCGTGCCGGGGCCCGCCATGCCGGCGTACTGGAAGTGGGCCCACCACCTGGGATTCCTGTCCTACAGCTTCGAAGCACTGGTGTTCAACCAGTTCGGCCAGGACTCGACCCCGCAAGGTCTCGCCATACGTGGCAAGTACATTCCGGGAAATGTGAACATCGGGCACGACATGGCCGTGCTGGCCGGCAACGCCGCCGTCTTCGAGGTGCTCTTCGCGCTGATCCTATACAAGTTCCATACAGGCCGGCGCTAGGCGGCCTAGTTGAAGTGGGCTCACCATCGACCAATCACATGGCGCGGTCCCAACCCTGTTCCCCAATTTCAACCGAAAATAAATTACCGCGCGAAATCCCGCCCCCGTCATTTCAAAAAAATAAATTCCCGTCTGCGCCGGCATAAAGTGCTCGTCCGGCCGACGTCCATGGCGTCCGCGTCCGCGTGCGCTGCAGACGCCGGCGCGGCCGCGCGCGGCACGCGCCGCCCCAGCGTAGACCAGGAGGAGGCGCGCGCGCTGGAGGCGGCCGCGGGCCTGCGCTCCGCGGGCGCCAGACTCGTGTGCATCGACTTCGACGCGACGTTCGTGCGCGTGCACACGGGCGGGCGCTGGACGCGCTCGGCCGCGGAGCTGCGCGCGCACGCGCGGCGCTTCTTCGAGCTGCTGGTGCCGCTGCTGCTGGACGCGGGCGTGAGCGTGGCCATCGTGACCTTCAGCCCGCAGGTGGCGCTCATCCGCGACGTGCTGCGCCTGAGCTTCGGCGCCGCGCTGGCCGAGCGGCTCGTGGTGCGCGGCGACGACGCGTCGTGGGCGCTCACGCGCGCGCAGGCCGCGGGCTTCGCGCCGCTCTGGCAGACGGACGGCCGCAGCCTGGACCGCCAGTTCAAGCTGCCCTTCATGATCTCGGCGGCGCTCGAGGCGCAGCGCCGCAGCGGCCGCGCCGACGCCATCCGCAGCCGCGACACGGTGCTCGTGGACGACGACGCCGTCAACGTACGCGTGGCCAACGACTGCGGCGTCGTGGCCGTGCACTTCGACCCGCAGCAGCCGGACGTCGACGCCTTCTGCACGAGCATCCGCCGGCTGCACGCGCGCGCGCGCGAGCACGAGCACGAGCACGAGCACAACCAGCAGCAGCAGCTGGAGCCGAGCGAGGAGCCGGCGCCGCTGCGGACCCCCAGCAAGAAGCCGCGCGCCGCCGCCGCGGGCGTCAAACTCGTGGCCAAGGAGCACAAGTTCCTGGCCGCGGGCACTGGCAGCGGGGCCAGGAGGAGGCTCGGCAGCGCCGGCGCGCGCACCTCCACGTTCAACATGTGCACGCCGTCGCCCGTCATGAAGCTCAAGTGCAGCGTGGACATGGGGCGGCCCCGGTCCAAGCGCGCCACGAGGATGCTCAAGAACTACAGGAGGGAGATGGAGGCCGCGCTGCCCGTGGTGGCGGAGGCGGCCACCTCGACCTTCTCCGTCGCGGAGGTGCCCACGACGCCGACGAAGCGCCCGACTGCGCTGAGTGACCCCGCCGAGACCCGAGCGCTGCCGGCGTCGCCTATTGCTTACAAGCAGTAGTCGACGCGCGGAAGAGGATGACCAAGACTGTAGATAGACCAACAAGTAGCTATGTAGTGAGCGCAGGAGCGGCGACGAAAGAGGAACGCAGCCATGTACTGCTGAGAGAGAGGATGGCTCGGCCGTGTTTAAACCAAGATCAATCGAGTTTCGCTTGTGGAATCGAACGCGCGGCGCTGTTGACCATGTAGCTAATGGTGGTTTGCGTGCCACGCCTGACGGTGAAGAGCTCCAAAAAGCATGGAGATGGAGTTGGCAAGGGAAGCTTGAGATTGATGGCCACGAAGAAAGGTGCGTAGCTCGATAGCTGCAGCTTTTCATTAACGGATATGAGGTGCTATCATGCTTATACTGCCTCTCGTCTGGTAGTGCTGCAAGAAGCTCGGGCCCAATGCCACCTTGACGTGGCTTTTGCTGCGTCGCCTTAGTGCTTCCCAGTCTTCCAGTTGGGACAGCGGTCTCCCTCCTTCACGCCTGCAGCATCACCAAAGTCAAGGTCATGGAGGAACGTCACAACAAAGCTGGACATCCTGAAACGCACCGTTGAGCGCGCCCTCGATGTGCTGGCCGCAGCCCTTCCACGTGGTTTTACTGCAGGTTGGGCACTCGGTCTTCATGCACATGGCGATGGGTCTTCTGTCTGGTTTGAGCTTGGGCTGGCGAATTCGCGATTAAGCTCGAGTCTCCGTGGCCACAGCATCACACCTCCAGCAAGTCTCCACCATTTCCGCTGTTCAAGTCTTGTCAACGTCTGCGCTGCGTTTACGCGACTGCACTTCATTGCCGTAGATCCAGTAACTGAACGCACTGCGTCGCAGGAGGTCAGGCACATGGTCAGCATCGCAGCTTGTTCATGTCTGACGTTGGTTCCGTTGGATTTGCCGTCACGTTTTTCGTTGCGGAGATAACGTCTCCGCCAAAAGGACTGCAACGCCGCCATTCCCCAACTTACCACCGAAAACAGATACCACCATGGCAGCCACACCACCTCCGTACGCCAGTTTCGTGCAGCCCAATGCTGACACCGAGTTTCCTGCCGAAAAAGACTGCTACCATCTCTACGTCTCCTATGCATGTCCATTTGCCAGCCGCGCGCTTTCCGCTTGCTACCTCACGGGTCTTGAGGACGTCGTGGGGCTTTCGGTGGCTCACCCGATCCACCAGAAAACCAAACCGGACGATGACAGCGATACCCACCGCAGCTGGTACTTTGTTGACCCCAGCACGACACTCACCGTCACGGGTGTCAATGGCCGAGAGTACTCGACAGAAGGGTGTATCCCTGACACGGTGAACCATGCCAAGTTTGCTCGCGACCTGTTCGAGATGGTGGACCTAGCATCTCGCAAGTTCTCAGTGCCTATTTTCTGGGACAACAAGAAGAAGACGATCGTGTCCGAAGGCTCGGCGGACATCCTGCGGATGCTCAACTCGGCCTTCCGGGAGGTCGTGCCGTCCGACGTGAATATACTGCCCAGGAACTCGAAAGCGAGGTCGAAGCTGCGAACAATGGCATTGTGATGGAGATCAGTGGGCCTTACTTCAAGGCTGCTTTTGCCCATGATGCGGAGAGTTCGCAGGTGGAACTAGCCAAAGTCTTCGCAGGTGTCGCCTAGTTAGACGACATGCTGGCCACTAAGCGATACCTGGTGGCAAGAATATTACCGAGGCAGATATTCGCCTTTTCCACTTGGTGATCCACGTGGACGTGGCTCAAGCGGAAGGAAGGGAGTTCATACTCACCAAATACCCCAATGTCGTTGGCGTAAGTAGCTGTGTTCCTTCAATTCTCGTGTTCTTTTAGTGTGCTGACATCATTATTTTATTAATTTTCGATGTGGCAGTACTTGCGTGACATGTATTTACCAGATACCTGCAATGAAGAAGAAAGTAAACTGGGACCACTTACGCATCGGCTGGGTGAACCACAAGGCCAACGCTCCACACCTTACAGATCCTTACGTGGATTACGACATACCTCACCAACGTAGCTCGCTTTGGGCAGATGTTGCTCCTTCTTCTTCTTGGGGCTTCCTGTGCAATCAGATCATTAGCTCCTGTATTTGATTGAAAATCACAAAGGCATTCACTTCTTCTTTGAGTTCAATTCGACAAGTGAGGAAGGTTTCGAAAACTGGCTATACACGATTAAAATACGGTTTGTGCTTTTCAAGTGACCAGGATAAAAAATGATTCAGAGAATAGCTGTAATCTTAATAAAACAGCAAAATCATCGATGCTCGCCTAGTATATGGCTCTGATGCGCTCAAAGTGATAGTATGCAATGTTCTTTATGCGCAAGGGCTCCAAATAAGGAAACAGGTAACGAAAATAAAGTGCTTTAATCCTTGACAGTTTTTTGTTGTCGCTGCAAAAAACTAGCTGTTATCAAGAGTTACCAGGAGCGATCTCTACACAGCGTGCGATATACAGTACTCCCGGCTATCACCACCATTTCATACTGTCTTTGATAGCTCTAAATTGTCAAGTGCGTCGCTTCAAAACGCTGGTGTGTCGGACGTTTCTGCGAAGTATGAAGTAGTTTCGCAACGACTGCTTCAGGAAACCCTTGCCAAATTACAACGCTGGATTCCAGCAGACGAAATGAAGTATAAGCGAAAGCCGCATTTTGCAATCGTGCTGTATCCAAGCTCACCGTCAATTCCGATAAGTCGGCGCAATTCCTCTTCGTAAAATTTCAGTTGGTAGCATCGGTGTTACCGCGGCAGACATGCCCGAACTCTACGCTCCAGTTTCTCCTAGCACAGATGGCGTGTACAACGCCCTCAGCAGTAACCCGGATATTTCTACGCTCACCGCGGAAAAGAGCGTCTTGCGTATGACCAAAAACCCGTGTACTTTAAGCTGGCGCAACCTCACCTACACCGTTGATGTCAAGAAATCGAAAAAAAATCCCGGCGGCAAGAAAACGATTCTGTCTAAAGTCACAGGTCGATGTGCACCGGGAGAGCTCACAGCAGTCCTGGGTCCTTCGGGCTCTGGTAAGACGACCCTACTTGATATTCTCGCCGATCGCATCAGCTCTGGCACTATTGAGGGTAGCATCTCGCTCAATGGTGAGAAGCGAAATGTAAAAACTTTTCGCGCTGTATCGAGCTATGTCGCGCAGGAGGATTCCCTGATGGGGTCATTCTCAGTGGTTGAGACGCTCGAGATGGCAGCGAGACTGAGTCTCCCAAACACCATTACGCGCGCAACTATCGTGCAACGAGTCCAAACAGTGATCGATGAGATGGGACTACGTGTTTGTGAGCACACACTTGTCGGAGATATCTTCCGCAAGGGAATTTCGGGCGGCCAGAAGCGCCGGCTTAGTATTGCAATTGAGTTGCTGTCTGAGCCATCAATTTTATTGCTAGATGAGCCAACATCGGGGTTGGACTCGGCTTCGACGCATAATGTTATGGAATTTGTGTCAAGGTTGTGCCACGAAAATAAGGCAATCATTTGCACCATCCACCAGCCTTCATCACTCGTGTACGACATGTTCACAAACATTGCCATCATGACTGCCGGTGAAACAGTCTACTTCGGCCCACGCGAGCTGACAATTGACCACTTTTCGGGAGCGGGGTACACTTGTCCGATGTACACAAATCCAGCCGAGTACTTCCTTAGTCTCGTCAACTCCGATTTCGCAGGTCACGGCGACATCAAGAGCCTCGTACAGCGATATGCGAGTAGCACAACGGCAACAACCATTCTGCAGAAGATCGAGGCCGATATCGCTGGGGTTCACAATGCTGCGCCGGTTGTTCCTATGAAGCCTTCCGCTCTTCGTCAGTTTTTAGTGCTGATGGAACGCAACTCGATCAACAACGTCCGCAACCCCGGTATCTACTGGGTCCGGCTTGCCATGTACATGATGCTATCGTTCATGGTGGGCACCATGTATCTTTCTACCAACGACGATATTTCCGAGCAGGATATGGTACCCTTGCTCTTCTACGTGCAAGCCTTCCTGGTGTTCATGTCGGTGGCGGTACTGCCATTCTTTATCGAACAGCGCGCCGTGTTCATGCGTGAGCGCGCGAACAGCGGACTCAATGTATTCAGCTACGTGATTGCCAACTTTATCGCGAGTCTGCCCGGCATCTTCTTGATCGCAGCAGTCTCCACGTTCCTGGTCGTACTGCTGTCAGGCCTTAACGGTTTTTGGTACTTCCTGCTTAACTTGTTCTTGTCGCTGGTGGTGGCCGAGGCGTGCATGCACGTCATCGGTGCCGCCGTGCCGCACTACATTGTCGGCATTGCTCTGGGCGCCGGTATCTTTGGTATGTTCATGCTGTGCGAGGGTTTCATGGTGCCTCGGCACACTATCCCGAACTACTGGATCTGGGCCTACTACGTCGCTTTCCACTCGTACTCGTTCAAGTCGTTCGTGTACGAGCACTTTATCCACGTTAACACCCCCACGGCCAAGGCAATCCTGGAGCGTCTGGACCTCACGGACGTCGACACGCCGCTAAACATGGTTATCCTCGCCTGCTACGCCATTTTCCTGGAGATCGTCTTCACCTTCATTCTCTACAAGTTCCACACCGGACGTCGGTAACCAACAGTAAAACAAAGAAGTAGGCAACACCATTCCATTCGAATGAATGTGTATGTGTATCCATGCTAAGGGACCTGATAGGACCCTTCTACATAGTTCTCATTGATTAGTGGGGGTGGGGGGTTTAAACTGGCATCTCCGTTCCTATCCCTATCTGCTTCAAGGTGCCGGTCTTGTGTTGGGGCTATACGGCCCCTCATCCCCTTGATAAGAGCTTAGTGCTTGCCCGTCTTCCAGTTGGGGCAGCGGTCCTCCTCCTTCACGCCTGCAACGATAACAAAAAGTTTGATAAAAATTAGCGTGGATCGTTAGCTACAGTGTCTTTTGCTGCTCACGCACCAGTGAGAGCGGCGTCGATGTGCTGGCCGCAGCCCTTCCATGTGGCCTTGTGGCACGTGGGGCACTCCACTTTCATGCACATTTTTAGCAGTAGCTCTGTTTTAGTTGAGACTTGAGCTATAGGCGGCGAGTTCACGAATGTTCCGCCGGAACGGGTTTGGGGCTACTTCCGCTGCTGGACCTAAAAATAAGATGCGCCTGACCAGTGTGCATAGCCGGGGGTGATCATTTACTGGAGGTCTTGAAGACATGCATCCCTTGGATTGTACCTGAGGGGTATTGGTCCATGAAGCGCGTTCGTGTCGATGCTGCTCTCTTCACGGAGGAACACCGCGAATCTCGGGCATAATTTATGTACAAAGAACATCAGGCAATTGCGGCGCAAACATGAGGTGGGCAACGAAGCGAAACTCCCCGGACAAGGACGTAGTGCTATTCTGAAGCTCAGCGCTGCTTACCTTATCTGCGTTGAACCTCACTTTTGAACAAGCAAGCAGGTACTTAGAACACTTTTCCCCTAGCATCAGAATGATGTTTGGACGCCTGTTGCGGTCGTTTCGTCCGAGCTCGACGGTGCGCGCGCATTTCGGCTTCGCTCCGCACCAGTTGTCGGGCGTGGTGCAGACTCGCACGGACAAGCCCACCTTTTTCGTCAAGGTTCACAGTTTGCCAATCTTACCAAGCCACGTGATCTGGCGTGTACATTCCACTGCTCCAGCCAGTGCGACGGGCAAGTATTCACCTTCTCCACCAGCGAAAGTGGAGCTTCCCGAGGTGAAGTGGACGGCAGCACCATTACCCGAAATCAAGGACGTGGCCGACGAGCCTGCATCTATCAGGCACTTTACGCAATCCTCAAGCAAGCATGCACTTGCATTGATAAGGGCTACAGCAATCACTAGCACGAATGATGGACCGGTGTGGAAGAATCCCATTCCTCACCCGGTCTACAACCTAGAGGTGATCGATGAAACTCCCCAAACACACCACCAGCCGAAGAAGATTCACGAGTACGTTGCTCTACTCGGTGTTAAGACACTGCGATTTGGTTTCGATCTGCTGTCGGGATATCGAGAACCTGGTGGTGCCATGACCACGCAAGACTGGCTCAAACGATGCCTCTTTCTAGAGACTGTAGCGAGCGTACCGGGAATGATGGCGGGTATGGCTCGCCATCTACGCTCGCTTCGTTCTCTAAAGCGAGACTACGGCTGGATTCACACCCTGCTAGAGGAAGCCAAGAATGAGCGTATGCACCTACTAATCTTCATGAACATGGAGCAGCATGGGTGGGGTTTCCGCATGATGGTGTTGGCCGCACAAGGGGCCTTCTTCCCGGCATGTTTTCTTGCGTACCTTGTCTCCCCCAAAACGTGCCACCGCTTCGTGGGCTTTTTGGAGGAAGAAGCTGCCAAAACGTACACGAATTTGCTCGAGGATATGGAACACGGCCACCTCGACGAATGGTGCATTATGACTGCTCCGCTTATTGGCCGCAGCTACTATAATCTCCCAGACGACGCCAAGGTGTATGACATGATCAAGTGCATCCGTGCGGACGAGGCGAGCCACCGCGGGGCGAACCACACGTTCGCCGGGATGGATCAGAAGCGTGGTGTCAACCCGTACGTGGTTCAGCACTAAGGTATTGTCATTAGACATTCAATCACTAAAACTTGCTCGTTCTCAACTACAAATAAATGAAAGCCTACAGCTATATCAATGTTTGAACTAGTAGACGGCCATCTTAGGCTGAAATCTCCGTCCCCAAAGTTAGAACTCTAACTGCATATTCACACACCATAACCACTCGGATACCTGTGAAAACAGATATCTTGACAGGTTGGCAGGGTTCGACTCGAAAGTGCGACATCCGAGCTTCAACCGAGGTTTTCCCCTCTGAGCGAGGTTTCTCCCGGATGTACTATTTTAGGATAGGTTATTCTAACTGAACCGCGTTGCCAGGAAAATTATCACTTTGGCTTTTGCCCTCCGACCAGAAAGAGCTTCCTCCTTCTCCCCGTCGTCACTGGGAGTCCTCTAAAGTGCAGCATCACTTCAGGTTATGAGCCCAAGTTCAAGAGAAGGAAGCTGCAAGCGCGAACGGCCGACATTCAGCGGCAACCGCGAGGAGTTCGACGGCTTCAGCCAGCTGCTGGTGTTTGCTCTCAGCGGAGACGGCAACTCGGGTACATCGCGGTGAGCGACTACAACCAGACTAAGCCGTTCACGTTCCAAGGGCGCGAGTACTCTCCGGCGGTGGACCTGGAGGGGAAGGACAGTGGTCCAGATAGCGCGACGCCTCGTGCATCGATTACGCCTCGCCCTAGTGATGCGGGCGAAGAGGACTAGAACGATGGTGATGGAGGTGACGGCAACAACGGTGGCAACAACAACAACAAGAAGAAGGGCAAGAAGAAGTAGAACCTCCTCGACCTGGTGGTGGACGGAGAGGACGCAGCCCGACTTCAGAAGCGGGTAGAGACTGAGAATGCCGACGTGTGCTACATCCTGGTGTCGACCCTTCCAGTCAACTACCGCAAGTTCGTGCAAGGCTTGCTTTTCCCGTACGCCATGTGACAGGCGATTAAAGGTCACTTTGGGACCCGAGAACCTACCGACTACGCGGGCTCGTACAAGGGCGTGTTCCGGTACACGTTCGGGCGTGTCACCGACACGAAGCTGAGTGACATCTTCAAGTCGATGATACTCCAGCATGCACTGCCGACATCGTGGGAGTACATCGTACGAGGGTGGTTGGGCCAAGCCAAGACCCTCTCGTACATTAAGCTCATGGAGCAAGTGAGCTCCGAGCTGAAGCGCCGACGTCCAGAAGGCAGTGGCCAGGACAAGGGCAAAGGTGAAAACGCATATGCAGCGGTGGAAGCTAAGCCTATCGGTGCAATTGTTGAGAGGAAGTGCTTCGCGTGCGAGAAAGCGGACCACCTCGTTGCTGACTGCCCCGAGAACCCGAACAGCGGCGAGAAGGTCAACACCTCCGAGCCTCCGAAGAAGAAGCAGAACACGGGCAAGCAGTACAACAAGTAAGACACCAAGAGACATGATCACCGTGATCGTGACCACAAAACCACGAGGACCGACGTCGTGACGACGGACGTTCTCCCCCACGTGGACATACAAGTGGGCAGTGGACCAGTGGGCACAGTGGTGCTCATGAAGAAGATCGTGGTCGTCAAGGTTACGGTGGACATGGTGACCCACCCACCTGCTGGTTACCGACCACGATCACCCCATTATGACAGTGAGCCAAGAGGGTACGGGTATTGAGGATCAGTGCCTCCATACTTTAATCAGTCACGTGGGCCTGGGTTCCATACCTCCCCATCTCGTGACGAGCGGCACTACGGCTATCAGTCGCCGAGGTTTGATGATCGTGGATATCAACAACAACCATTTGCCGGGCAATCCCAGTACGTAGCCCCACGTGGACCACCACCGTACTACGGTAACTAGTATGGCCCGCCTCCCCAATCTGGTGATCAACGTGGACCACCACCTGTGCGTGGATATTCGCCGCCACATGGGCGGACGAATCGCTCGCCATCACGAGGACGCTCTCGTTCACGAGGAAGACAACACAATCAGCACGGCAGTGGTCATTCTGATGAACTACGTGGTCGCTCACGTGATCGTCATGGCGATCGATCACCACATTGAAGGGACTATTTGGAAGCCCTCACTTTCCAAAAGGAAGTGGACACCAAGGATCCCAATCCCGTGGGGAAACAAACCGAGAACGTGGGTACTTTGCAAGTGTGCAACCCCCCTCTCAACCCAAGACCTCGGCTGTGCAGTGCTGTACTGAGTTCAAGGAAAGTGACACGGAGCTTATAGCTGCCCATGTTCGGGAGAAGGGTATGGCATGTATTCGTCGTGGTGACGGTACATACGACTACAAGTTCGAACGCAACCGTGCGTTCAATTCCGGTTCGGAAGCGGAAAATGACGAGGATGGATCGTTTGGCGTTCTAGTGATTACTCGTGCGGAGATCATTGAGAACATCAACAAGAATCCAAAGATGACACGCACTGAGAAGAGACTCACTCGTGCCAGCGATTCGATCTTGAAGTTCGCATGGAAGCTAAGCGTCGGGGCCACATTGATCGATCGAAAACAGTGAGGCGTGCAGCTCGGGCTATTCGACGTGGTGATAACCCTGGCAATTGGCGTCAAGTGCTAGGAGACGTACCACTTTCTCCCGAAGACCCATATTCGAGTGAAGGTGTTTACTCGGAGGAGGATCTCAAGTTCATCAATACGACCCTCGTTCAGGGCGAACAATAAGAGACCCTGGAGAACTTGGAGAACCAGCTCCGTGAAGACACGTAAAAGCGGGAAGAGGACATGGCAGTGGCCACGTCCGGCCCGGCGGAAGAGGACAACGCAGTGGCTACGTCCGATCCTACTACTATGCAAGCTGAAGCAGTGGCTGACCCAGAGCACAAGGATGACAAGCGAGCACAGCAGTGGCTGTCGGTGCAACTGCTGCGAAACCAGCCATGGGTCGTGTGAGTGCAACATCAAGTCTCAATACCAACGATTTGACTTGGATAATTGATACTGGTGCTAAGTCACACATGTGCAAAGACATTGGCGTGTTCGTGACGTTCGAGCCTCTCGGGTCAAACATGGAGACTGCTGCCAACCCACCCCGCATTCTCGGAAAAGGAACGGTGCGCTTCCCTGTGAAGGATGCCACCAATGCTGTGCGCTCAGTGGAGCTCCAGGACGTGAACTATGTGCCTCGTGTGGCACATAATCTATTCTCTGTGATCAAGGCCCCAGTGAATGACGGGTTCAAGATCAGTATCGACAAGCGGGAGTGTACCCTGCGTCATGATGGTGATGGATATGTGCTATCCGCTCCTGGAGGTAGAGGAGTGGACCTCTTTCTCCTTCGTGGCCTTTGTAAGCGTGAGTATGCTCTACTTGCCAAGGGGAATGCTAATACTAAAGAGGCTTTGAGGTGGCATAGGCGGACTGGACACCCTGGCGTGAATGCAATGCGACAACTGTGGTGTAGCGCCACACCGATTTTGTGGTCGCTGTGTATTAGGGTCCCAATTACGGGTGACCCTAGCCAGATGTAGCCAGGAGCGGTCCCTGTTTCAGTTCCAAGCGGTCGCCTGGTTCAAGTTCCGAGCGGTCGCCTGGTTCAAGTTGCGAGCCGTCACGGTACTGGATGGGTACATGCCTTTCAGATTCAGAGCGGAAAAGTGTCTTAGTTTGAGAGCGGCTACGGTACTTTCAGCCGAGCCACCGACTAGGCGAATTACGGTGTTACTTACATAGGAGAAGTTTGGAGGCGGTTTGAGATCCAAAACCGCCCTCGTTATACTTGATATTTGTATTGGAAAATAAGAGACAGTAGATAGAGCCCTAGCGGCGCTTCAGTAACATAAGATCTAAACAGTGCAGAATCTTCTAAGTCCCAACCAAGCGTACACTCTCCGGTAAGTCCCTGCGTGCCAAATACGACACTCGCTTCCGCTTCACTCAAGCTTATACTCCGCAGCAGAATGGCATGGCAGAGAGGCGAATTCGCATGGTGATGGAAAACGCTGTTTGACGGACATTTGTCAGGTTCCCTGTGGGGCGAGGCCGTGATGACCTCAACCTACCTGATCAACATCACGCCGAGAGCGGCAATTGACATGAGGTCACCTTATCTGCTGTGGCACAATCGGCTTTCTCGGATTACCAAGCTGTGTACGATTGGGTGTGCAGCGTATGCATGGATTCCGAAGGACAAGCGAACGAAACTAGAAGCACATACAGTGAAATGAATATTCGTTGGCTATGACGAAGAGGAGCGATCGGGGTAGAGACTACTACGTCTCCTCGACTGTGAAGTCATTCACTCACGTGACGTGAGGTTCAACGAAGCTGAGTTCCCTAAGTTTGCAGACAGAGTGCTGGCTGCATTACTAGATGCGAGGCGACGCCTGTGTGGGAGCCATCATTGCGACGATCACTTAGCTAAGGCTACAGCTTCAGTGGAAGCTAGCCTACGTGATGAGAATGCCGTGACTAAAGATCACTTAAGAAGACGACAGAGCAGGACCGGTGAGGCTACCTACTCTACGTCCAGTGGGATAAATTCAAGGAGGAGAACTGGTAAGGTCACTTACTGTACGTCCAGTGGGACAGATTGGATAAGAGAATTGTCAGCTAGTGATGCTATGGGCAATTAAGCTCTACCGAGAACCAATGAGGTAGTGAGGCATCGGCAGCTTTTGGTGAACAGCGGACGGGTGCGTTACAGCTGGAGCAGCCGATACAGGCAGGAAGCACGCAGGTCGGTGAGACCTTACTGCCAGTGATCATCGAGAGTGGCGATGAGAGGATGGTGGTTCCGCAAAGGGCAGTGAGTCCTCACAGTGGCGAAATTGCATGTACCAGAACTGATCACCGAAGTACATGGGAGCGTGGAGGCCCATACACACAACAGAAGCGAGATTCAGTCTCACGATGACGGGCATCCAACATCGGTGGACGCATCGAGAAGCCAAGCAGACGTGCACAGATAGCCTACTCAGAGTGGACACGTGAGATTGCAATCAAATCCGATCGATTCGACCCGCTCTCATGAACTTCCAGTGTTGGATGAACGAGTAGTGGAATGGTTCCAGCAATTTATTGCTGACGAAGTCAATAAAAGACTTCATAATGACAAGGACAGTGGTCAAATGTCATTTCTGTCTCGTAAGCGAGGAAGCTGTGTGCCCTCTCACGTAAACCATTGCAACTACAAATATTCAAGACCTATTCAACACTGTGTGTGTTGGCGTCAACGCGACAATGCTGAGTACGCTACGTTAGCGTTGGAGAGTGCGAGACACTTTGCAGGGAATGTACCGGAAGGCAAAACGGTGTGGTGTCCATGGTGGCACGGACTGCTGAAAGTGGCGGGCATAACAGGGCGTACCCCGGCCGGCATGACAATGTACTTAAGCTGGGGTCACTGACAGTGACCAATGCAGACAAAGCAAGTGGACGTCAACACCGCAATAGTCTTCAGAAAGACCTACATGGGCGGAAGTGTCGAAGCTGCTATGAGGATGAGGGAGCAGTGGCTCTCCTCGCCCTTGCAGGAATGAGTGCACTCAAGGTCCATCGACTTGCTCACTGCCATCACAAGAATATGCAGTACTTGACTATCTACGAACATCGGGCATCGAGTCAGGGCAAGATCATGTCAAGTGTGACAGAGATCTGCCCAACTACGAGCAGTTCGTGTATGCTTTGCTTGCTATCAAGTATGTGACGGAGCCACAGACTTATAAGCAGGCTATTGCCAGCGGTGAAGCTGCCAAGTGGGGTAAAGCTATGGATAGTGAAATCCAGTCTCACGAAGACAATGAAACATGGGTACTTGTACCCAGACCAAAAGATCGCAATGTACTTAAAAACCGGTGGGGTTATGTGATTAAGTGCAAGTCTGATGGGTCAGTGGACCGCTTCAAGGCTAGACTAGTGATCAAAGGATTCCTGCAGAAATACGGAATCGATTGCACTGAAATCTTTTCGCTGCTGGTGCGCATGGAAATACTTCGACTACTCCTAGCCTTAGCAGCTGCTATGGATTGGGAAGTGGAGGAGTGAGAGTCCGCCGACAGAGTCGGTGTGCGCTCTAGAATGCGTGGAGGGAGCTCCGCGTCGTTCGCGCAAGATCGAAGTCGCAAGGCTGCCTCGTGATGCGAAGTTCATTAAGCGGCTTACAGGATTATCCTGGAGGAACTTCATGCGAGCCCTGAAGGCTGGTGAGATCGAGCAAGTGTGTTTGAACACCGAAACAACCTCGGCGGCTACTCCCAACACAGTTGAAGCTGGGGGTGAGCATTCACGGGGCAAGAATGTCGAGCCAAAGTCGGCACGAGAGGAGGGCTTCGCGGCGCAGTCTTAATAAGCCCTCCGTGATTCGGTTAACCCGGTGTACGAGGCTGTCCATGAGTTTGCGTACATTTTCCCTGACGAGATCCCCGCTGAGCTCCCCGCGGATCGCGGTGTGCGCCACGAGTACGTTCTCGTGCCTGGCACAAAGTACTGTGTGACTCGGCAATGGCCACTCCCGCGGGACATCGACGAGTTCTTCGAGAGCCGCCGCCAGGCTGGGCATGTGCGTGGAAGCACCTCGCCACAACTCGAGCCCAACCTTCTGTGTGAAGAACACTACGGGTGGGTGGCGTATTGTCCATGCGTTCAATGACCGACGCCACCATTCCCGCGCAGACACCGATCCCGCGGGAGGACATGGTGCTGGACTCCATGGCGGGCAGAGAGATCTACAGCGCCATCGACTTGACCGATGTGTTTACCAAAAATTGATGAGAGATTGTGACATACCTCTCACTGCTGTGAGCACTCCGAGCGGCATGCTCTGGAAATGGTTGGTGATGCCCCAAGGCTTGAAGAACGCGCCAGTTACATTTAACCGCATGCCCTCCCATGTGCTGCGCCCGCTGTGGGACTTTGCACCGAGCCACTTCGATGACATGTTCATAAACAGCCGCGCTGAGGGCAAGCTCAGCGCAGTAGAAGTTCACCTGATGCACCTCCGACAGGTTTTTCAGGTAATGCGAGAAAACAAGTTAAACGCGAATCTGAAAAAGTGCGTGTTCTGTGCACCGGAGATCCCAGTGTCGGGTTACTCCGTGAGCAAGAACGGCGTTCGTGCCGACCCCGAGAAAGTTGAGTCTAGTGGTTATGCATGACCAACTAGCTGTACAAGTACACCAAGGACTACGCCAAGCTGATCCAACCATTGTATTCACTTCTAATGAAGGACGTCACGTGGGCGCGACGAGAGAAACACCAAGAGACCTTCGACCCGTAAAGAAAAACTTGTCATCCGCGCCGGTCTTGATGCTCGCGGATGGGCCCACGTTGTGTGCGACGCGAGTGATTTTGCCTTCGGGTGCGCCCTGATGCAGTTCGGCGATGAGGAGCGAGAGCGCGTGGTCAGCTACCAATACCGCCAGTTGATGCCGGCGGAGCGGAATTACCCAGTACACGACAAGGTTCTTTTCGCAATGCGCTACGCATTGGGGCAGTTCAGGGTGTATCTACTCGGGGAGCAGGCCTTTGCTGTGTATATAGAACACACATCGCTGCGGACAGCGATGAAATCTGTCCGCAGCGATGTGTGTTCTATATATGACCCACTGACTGTCCGTTTTCGCATGGTACAACTTTGTGGTACACTACAAACCCGGCAAGAACAACATTCTCGCCGATGCTCTGTCCCGGTGCCTACGATCCACGCGAAGGTCTTGAGCGCCAGGCTGCCGACGAGGAGGAGGAAGACTAGTGCGCTGTAGATGTGGCGTCAGGATTGCACCTGACGAGTGTCGTTCCCGAGGTGTCACTTCGGGAAGAGATTGCCAGCTGCCTATGAGAGCGACGATCCATGAGCAGGCTCTTGGCACACCTCCATCCACCCAACGACGCGGCACTGAAAATCTTACCGCGCTTCATTCGCAACGATATCGAGCGTTATCATCGCAATGACTCTCTGCTGATGTACACCATCAACCGATTCGATGCTCCGAGAGTCGTCGTGCCGAACGATGCGGACCTTCGCGCTCGGATCATCCACTGGTATCATGATGCCACAACAGGTGGTCATTTGGGACGCGAAACGACTTTTGCGGCTGTAGCTTGAGACTTCTTCAGGCCACACTTGTTCAAGTGGGTGTGCAGGTGGGTGCGCACTTGCAAGATCTGTCAAGCCGTCATCTTCCTCGCAGGCTCCCCTGCGTCCGCTTGCAATCCCCACTGAAGTGTGGCGTTCAATGTCCATGGATTTTATCTTCGGAATACCACCCGATGAAGTGGGCCGTACGGGTGTCCTCGTCTTCGTGGACAGGTTTGACAAGATGGTCCACTCTAGCCTGGTTCCGGACACATTCACCGCGGAGGAAACTGTTGTGATCTTTGTCGAGGTTGTGTTTCGGCACCATGGACACCCGGAATCGATCGTCTCCGATCAAGATCCGCGGTTTACGACCGCGTTCTGGTCCAAGCCCTTCAAACTTCTGGGGACGAAGCTAAAGATGTCGACCGCGGCGCATCCGGAGACGGACGGACAAACTGAGCGCGTCAACCGTACGTGCTTCGCAGCTACGCGACTTCGTTCTCCGGTTGAAGCGCCTTCTTGCCAATGGCCGAGTTCACGTTGATCAACGCCGAGCACTCGTCGACGGGCCTGACTCCGTTCTTCGTGAACTGCACGCGGCACCCGCGCTTTCGTGCTACGCTGGCCATGGGTCTCCCCACGAGACCAGACATCTCCTCGCTTGGTGGGGGAGGAGCTGCCGCTGTGGTCCCGTCGCCGGTGGAGTGGCCACCGGGCGTGGTCTCGCATTGCGGATTTGCCATTTCCGACCACCCTGAAGGGGTTGCAGTCATTCCTGGGGAGCCTCAACTATTATCACAAGTTCATCGAGGACTTCCCAGTGACAGCGGCTGTGCTGTATGAGTTGACAGACGAACAAGTTCGGACTGGACGAGACCTCACAAGTGCGAAGGAAGCGTTCACTATCCTAAAGAAGAAGATCATATCGACGCCCATGCTGTCATCTGGATCGGACGAAGCCGTTCGTGATCATTCCACATGCGACCCAGTGGGCAGCCTGCGCTGTCCTTGGACAGGAGTACGATGGTCGCATTCAGCCTGTTCGTTTCACGGGGCGCGTCCTGAATGATGCAGAGCTTCGGTATCACATCGCGGAGAAAGAGGTCATCGCGATACTACGGGTGCTCCAAGTGATCCGGACGCTGCTCGAAGGGCGCCTCCTCGTGGTGTACACCCGATATTCGGTCCTCAAATGGATCCTCAAGTCGAAGACTGCAGGTGGACGTATGGTACCTTGGGGTGTCAAACTTTCGCATTATGATCTGAAGACCCGGAAGGTTCAGCGCGATGAGGCCGGACTAGCTGCTATCCTGGGTGCAGGCATCGCTCCGAGAGAACACTTGGATGAAGTTGCGGAGTCGCTCATTCCGGCCAAAGGGCGGATCAAAGCACCCCCGGTCAAAGCACCCCCGGTCATGAGTATTGAGATGCTCGAAGCTGACTATTCCGGATGGGTCATGAGTTTCGACGGTGTGGCTAAGACGTCTTCGCGAAAAGGGAGCTGCGGATGTATCCTGTGGCGACTGCCTGAATGGAACGTCCTCGATGCGCGAGGTTTCATCTTGAACGATGTCACGGTGAACGATGCCGAATATTACAGCCTGCTCAAGGGGTTAATCATGGCGATCGAGCACGACATTCTCGTCGTCGGTGATTCCAGGATTGTAATTCAGCAAGTCCAAGGACTCATCAACTGTCATCAGCCGAATTTGCAGCGAAGACTTGCAGAGTACGAAGTGCTGAAGGAGAATTTCCGGATGCTCAAGCTCGTGCACGTCAAGCGCGATTTTAATCAGGCTGCCGACTATTTGACGTCCAAGACCCTCGTTTTAGACAAGTCCTGGATAGTTCAAGAGCCCGACGAGCAACGACACCTGGAGGTTGTGTCGAAGATCCATGAGCGACTGATGAAGCCTCCACTAGTGACTCAGCAAGCCGGCGACGGAGGAACAGAAGATCCAAACGACACGTTGAGGAACGATCCAGATGAGGCGATGCCCGGTCTGGAATATGATCCGCTGCCGCCTGCAGCACGCGTAATGGCAGTCTTGATCCGACATGCTGCAGAAGAAGCCTTGGAAGAACGTCCGGCTATGGGCCCCCTGGAGTATCAAGCAGAACGCTGGAGACGTATCAAAGTTCACCAAGACCAGGAGGACTACATCGTCGAACTCAAAGCCTTTCTGAAGGGTGATTTGGATCGTTTCTCTCCGAGACGGCTGAGGAAGGTTGCGAAAGTTGCGGACTTATACGTCCTGGATGGGAGGGATGTGCTCTACCGCCTCGCTAGATCGACCCCGAGATCGCCCTCGTGATGTCGAAGACGAGCCGAGGCTGGTAGTTCCGGCGTCGCTCCAGGAAGACATGTTGCATTACGCTCACGAAGACTATCAAGGTGGACACCAGGGTGTCACTCGGACGTTCGAGAAGCTGCGCTCTGAATTCTATTGGCTAGGCATGTATGCCCATGTGAAACGTTTCGTGATTGAGTGTGTGGATTGTGATGCCGGAAAGGGGGCGCCTCCGAATCCCGGACCGTCACCTGGCAACATCGAGCCGAGGCGACCATTCGAGGTGGTCTCCATGGATTTCGTGACACATGTGCCGAAGTCGGCCAGAGGAAACACGTTCCTGCTGCTGTTTCAGGATGCATTCTCTGGATATGTCATGTGCAAACCAATGGCGTCCACGACGGCTCAAGATGTCGCAGAGGCCGACGTAGAACGGGTGTTCCGGAGCTTCGGAGCGTCTTCGATGATTCGGCATGACCAGGACCCTCGGATCATGAGTGAGGTCTTCACGAGATTCCGGGAGCTTCTAGGCAGCAAGCAACGTGCGACCCTGGCGTATCGCCCTCAGACTAATAGTCAGCAAGAACGGTCGGTCCAGACTGTCATGCGGAGTGTTAAAACTTACGTCGCTGAGGCGGATCAAACTGACTGGGATGATCATGCCGAACGGCTCATGTTCGCGCTGAATACGTATCTCGACGCGACGCTCCTGGATACTCCGTTCTATCTGGCCCACCGTTGGTACACCCAGAGCACAGTATCCGCGATGTTGGGACCAAAGCCATCAAGCCTTCCCGAACGGACAGCTTATGAGTGGCGTCGCAAATTTCAGCGAGATTATATGTAACGGGCTGGTTACGGTTACGTAAGTAGGTAGACAGAGTTACATAAGTAGGTAGGAGCCTCATGGCTACATGCACAAAAGTAGGTACGGGCACACGACTAGCGTGTGCCCCGTTGTCATTGCCGGATTGGATGAAAGTGGAGAGCCAGAACCCTTCAGCCAATCAGGTATCGACTTAGATTTGAGTGGTTCACAAGAAGACGGATGGCAGCCGCCTCCGTCCCAAAAATAAACAGAGTTGATTTTACCCCGAACCCGACACTTGGTTTTATTATTAAAGCTTCCTCCTGCAACTACAGTGTACGCTAGTAAAGGTACTTCGTACCCCGTTACACCTGGTAGCACTTTGTAGTCCTTCCAATGACCAAGTTCGAGATGAGTGAAGACAAGCCATCGGCGGCTCCAGGGATGACCCTGGAGCATTCGGCTTTTCCACACCTCACCAACATTGAGTGGCAAGCGCTACACCGCCTCGCGGCGGTGTCCGGAGAGTTCGTCGTCACGTCGCTG
>BSXT01000987.1:0-50927 GCA_030267785.1 Phytophthora fragariaefolia | reverse complement strand
CGGCGGCAACACGATTGAGAACGAACAGTTCTTCGGCCACTCGTACGCCTACTCCATGTCCAAGGCGGCGCTGAACATGGTCACGCGCTCGCTGTCGGTCGGGTTGCGTGACAGCAACATCGTCTTCGTGACGCTGAACCCCGGGTACGTCGCCACGGACATGAACGACCACACCGGCTACCTCCCGCCGGCTGAATCGGCCGAGTCCATGGCCAACATCGTTGCCAACCTGTCAATGAAGGACACGGGCAAGTTCTACAATGCGGACAAGCAGTTCGGCGAGTTTGAGCTCCCATGGTAAATGAGCGACAGGGTGACTGCCAGGTCGGCTGAAATCTATCTAGCTTGCATTTGTAGTTCCAAAACGAATGCAAACTAGAATGATATACCAGTTAATACATGAATTCGTGTTCTTACTATTCCCGAGGGCTAGCTCGGATCTCATGAAGTTGGTCGCGAAGCTGCTGGCATTGCGCATAAAGTTCGTCTCGCTCTTTCCGTGTCGCATCCAGCGCTCCGGTGGATCGATCGAGTTCGCCTTGAGCTTCTCGCGCTCGAGCTTCGCGCTGTTGCTGCCGCTCAGTGGAGTCTAAGTCGAGTTTGTCTTTCTTGCCTCCGCCCTCATCTTCGTCTTCTTCATCAAACGCGTCCTCTTCATACTCCGCATCGCGTAGCTCGGTTAAGATATCTTGCCAATATTCAACTGTCTGCACTTGCTGCTCGTGCTGCCGTAGCACTTGTAGGTAAAGTTTCTCTGCGGTGTCGAGCTTTTCCTGTAAAAGTTGGGTCTGCTCTTGCTGCCATACACCAGAAGCGTCGTCACTAATCATACCTGGGTCACGTTGTTTTGTGAGCAAACTCATACTGTGCGAACGCTGAATAGTGTGACTCGAAGCTGAGGCGCTCATGCTGCTATCCATTCGCGATAAAAAGCCCTCCACTTCCATTAGCCGTGCTTGCCATTGAATACTGCCCGCTTTCTCGCCAGAAATCTTGCTCGAGTCGGCACCGCCAACTGATACCCTCAACTCCTCTCCGGTAAAAGCAGCTTTTCGGTGAACATGCGCGAACAGGCCTTGGTAGCAACGAACTAATACAGTATACAACTGTGATATGAACTGCGGGTCGGACAGATCACTTGTTTGTGCTTGAGCCTGTGCTAAGGCATGTAACATCATAACAGCAAGTTGTCCTGTCGAAAGTTCGTGCAAAGCGGGAAGTGACAGATAAAGCGTTCCTTTCCCACTTCGATCATTAGACGGTAAGAAACTTGCATAGTCTGCATCTGCGTTATTCCCACGCCCGAAACCTTCCACGATCACCAGCTCAATTGCTGGGTCTTCCTTTGCCGGCACCGTTTGAAGTAGCAATTCTACAAAGTCACACCGCGCTCGCATACGTTCATCTAATTGGTTCAGTGAAGTTTGACCAAGCTTCGACAACTCTAGCAGCTTCGCATCTAACACCCCGATCGACGACGTATCAAAGTAAGTTCCGTTGTCCACGATGGATCGTTTTCCATAGCGACATCCTGATACAACAGCCTCTGCGACTGCAAGGCGATACGCACTCAAACTAGTGCTGCCATCGCTTGGGCTAGGCTGCTGTGGTTCATCGACTTTGTGGGATACTTCCTCTTGCCCAACGCGCTTGAAACCAGCTATCAAATCTTCGATCTTAGCAAGTCGTTCCTCAATAATATTCTCAAGGTGTTTCACGAGCTCTGCAGTAATGGGTGATTGTAGGACTTGTGCATCTTGCTGCTTGATCTGAGAGATGTTTGGCGGTGTTTGAGGTGAAGAGCATGTAAGAAGCAGGTGCTTCTGATGAAGGTCTGCTTTCTCATGTGCAAGGCGCTGGTTCATCACTGCAATGATGATCTGAGCCTTGCGACCAAACTCATCTTCTATCAAAGCTTTTTGCTGTGCCGTCCGAGTTCGTACACGCAACTTTTGTTGATGCCCACGCCCTTCAAGCATCAGCATTAGGCGCTGGCGCTGGGCGTTATGTTCGTGTTCCACCAACTCGCGCTGTTTGACTTTGCGTGAAGGTATCGACTGCAGTCGTGTCGCCAACATTTGGGACATGGCGAGTCGCTCCTCAGCAATTAACGCTGCAAGGCGAGCTTCGACCTGAGCGAGTTGGTCCTGCTCCTCCTTAGCTAGGCGCTCAAGCTCCAATCGTTTTTCATCCTCCAGCTCACGACGACGCTCCTCAGCTTCGAGCCCTAGCCGTGCACGCAGCTCGTTGACAAGATCTTCGGCTTCGCTCTGTGCAGAGGTCGTCGGCTGCTGTAATCGCTGCTGCTGCACTCGTTGTGGTGTATTGGCGAGCGCCGCGGTATGCTGCGCATCGAAATGTGCTAGTAAATAAGCAATTTCACGGATGTGACGATCCTTTACACGCTTTTCACCTTGACGTTTGGCTTCTTCGCTTCCTTCTGTAGCTTGGTGCTCCGCTTCTCGCAATCGCTCAGCAAATTCAGCATCAATTTGAGCTAGGGCGTGATCGCTCTCCGCTTCTGTTTGATCGGCACCACTCTGCCGAGTAGAGATGTCCAGTAGAGCCTCTGCCTTCCGAGCCGCCTTCTGCTGAGTGACAAGTTGTAAGGCCCGACGGATACTCTCAATCGCCCTTGCTGCAATCCCAGCGAGTTCTGCTGCTAGCTCTCGCTCATGTCGAGCTCCGACAACCAACTCAACTGCTCCCAGTAACGACAGCTTCGAAGGCACAAGGCCATACGTAAAGAGTTGCTGGACGGCGATCACATCCTTTTGTTGTTGTCGTGCAGCCCGAAGCATGGCACCAGCTTTTCTCTCAGCGGGGGATAACGCAGCAGGTTGTTCAACTGCAGTCTCTTTAGAAACAGGATCTGATGCTTGCTTCGCAGCTTCTGCAAGAGCCGCCTCGCGTTCGTTTTCAGCTTTGGCAGCTTCCTCTGCCTCCTGCTGCTGTTTTGCGTACAAACGTTGGCGTTCTAGTTCCCGCTTTTCCTCGAGTTCGCGCAGCTTCCGAGCCTTCTTAGCAGCAATTCGAGATTCCAGTCGAGCTTTTTGAGCTGCTCCATCGGCAGAGTGCGTCTCACGGAGCTCGCGCAAGTTCGTGTTGAATTCGTGGACCATCTTGTCGGCTGTCTTGATGGCCTGTTGTTGCAGCTCCAGAGCTAGAGCTTCAGCCCGCTTAGCAGCTTGCTCCTCAGCTTCTCGGGCGAGACGGGTTTCTAATTGCTCCCTCTCACACATCTGTCGAGCACGTTCCTCCTCCAGTTTCTGTGCTAGCTGCGCAGCGATTTCTTGTCTCTCCTTCTCTTCTGCCTCGGCTTCAGCTTCTGTTTGGGCCTCTGCATTTTCGGCCTCTTCATCAGCAACAGCACTTGTCTGTGCTTTAGCAGCCGTTTCCTCTTCCAAACGCTGCTTTCGTGCACGACGTTGAGCTATGCGCTGCTGCAGTTTTTCTTCTTGTCGAGCTTGTTCTTGAGCCAGTGACGCGGTCAGCACTCGCAGCTCACGTTCATGTTCTTCTTGGAGACGGTTCATCTCTTGCTGGGCTAGTTGCTGCTGCCGCTCTGCACGTTCACGTTCTTGCTGCTTCTTGCGCTCCTGTAACACTCGAAGGTCTTCTTCTTGCTTGCGTTGAATGGCTTCCCAAGCTTCTTGCTCTTGGGCTGCTAACGCGGCAGCTAATGCAGCCTGTTCCTCTTCTTGTTGCTTGCGCTCGGCTTCTTCAGCAGCATTCACATCAACCTTCGTTGAAGATTTGGTGTCCGCTAAGGCACGCTTCTCCTTCCGTCGGGCAATTCTCTCCTGCAGAGCTCGTTCTTGACGCTCACGTTCTGCTTGAAGTGACTCGCGTAACTTGGCCGATTCCTCTTCATGAATCTCACGACATGCAGCTAGCTGGGCTTCAACCTGCGCCTCCAGCCGAAGGCGTTCAGCCTCATCTGCTAGTCGCTGGGAACTAGCGTCACTCGTAGCGCTCTCCTTTTCAGCTTGTTCCTGCTGATTCTTGAATTGTTGCCTGCGTCTCTTCTCGGCCAAGCGGTCTGCAAGCTTGCGCTTAGATTGAGCCGCCTCTGCTGCTTTCAGGTGCTGGTTGTCACCGTGGTGCTTGTCAAATTCGGCTGTGATTCGTGCGGCTTCATCTTGAGCCTGGCGAGCAGCAGCTGCAGCTTGAGCTGCCGCAGTAGCTGCATTTTGGAGTTCAATAGCCGCCTGACGCATTGCTGCTTCTTGTCGCTCACGCTCCTGAGCCAAAGCTGCCGCCTGCTCTTGCTTTATTTCCTCCTGCAGTGCTGCGATGACTATCTCGTCTTCAGCACCATTTCCACCTTCTTCCTGTCTTTCGCCTCCTTTGGTTTGCCGGGCAGCCTTCTTCTTTGCCAGTTTCTCACGAAGCTGTGCCTCGCGCTTTTGTTGATCTGCGAGAAGCGCTTCCTGCAGAGCACGTCGCTCTCGCGCATGTTCCTCTTCCAGGCGCTTCAGTTCACGCTCTGTGGCAGCTTGTAGGTCGTTGGCAGCTCGACGCTGAGCGTCTGCCTCTAGTTCTAGTTTACGAGTAATGTCAGCCAGCTCGTTCTGCTGTTTATCCACTAGTTGCTGCCGTGCAACGCGCTCCTGCTCGTCCAACTCGGCCTGAGCTTTTTGAGTTTCTAGCTCCAAAGTCATCTCATCCGCGTTCCCATCTTCATTGTCGCTACCATTGCCATTGCTTTTGCTTCTCTGGCGCTTAGCCGCTAACCTCTGCTGCAGCGAAAGCTCCTGCCGAGCACGTTCGGCTCGAAGAGCTTCTTCCAACTTGGCGGACTCGAGGTCGTGGGCTAGCTTACATGCTGTGAGCTGCCGCTCAATATCTGCAGCACCGCGTTCACTCGCTTCACGCAACGATTTAGCAAGAAGCTCTTGCTCACGCGCAGCTTCCGCTTCCAGCTCAGCTTCTTTCACCGCTCGGTCTTGATCAATAGCGAGCAGCTGCTCTTGCTCTTCCAGCAGCAGAGCCTGCTCAGTCTCAACCCCACCTTTCGCAACTCTTCTTTTGTGCTCCAATCGAGCCGACAACGCAGCTTTCCGTGCTGCGGTCTCCGCTTCAAGCTGCTCCCGCCGAGACTTGACACCGCGCGCATGTGCAGCCTGCACACTTGCAATTTCTTGATCAATCGAGCCATCATCCTCAAACTCCCTTGCTATTAGGTCAATCGAGTGCGTCACCTTTATCATGCCTTCAGTGCCTGCAATTACATCCTTTGGGTCCTGCTGCCACCTTTCTCGCCTTCGTTGCTGCCTTCGATCAGCTAAACGTTTTGCCATACCGTCACGACTGAAAGCATGATCGGCCGAAGTTCTCTGCAACCTCGCAGCCACTGATTCATCGTATTCGGCCCTTACACGTTCAGCTTCGGGACGAGCAGCATCAAGTAGTGCCAAAGCCGCCTCCTCAGTAGCTCTGTTGGCTGACAACGTGCACACCTGAGCTACCAGTTTGATTTCCTTGTCGCGACCACTTTCGCAAGCATCTGCCTCCATGCTCGCCAAATGTGCTTCAAACGCAGTCTCCAATTCCTCCATCGCAGTCTTCTCTTCTTCCTCGACCTCTGCATCAGAAAAGCTTGTGCCTTCGGCCTGCCGCTGCTCGCGCTTTCGACGCAGCTTGTCACGCAAAACGAGTTCTTGGCGCTTTTTCTCAGCCTCAAGGCTGCCGCGTAGCTCAGCGAGGTGACGGTCATGTTCTGCCGCCAGACACTCCAGCTCTTCACGAGCCGCTCGCTCTGCTCTTTCAGCGTCATCAAGACGCTTCTCGACTGCGGTTTGTAGCGGCACCAATACGGCATCAACTTCCTTCTCCTGCTGTGCATGCAGTGCAGCCCACGCTTGAGCTTCTTGAGCTGCAATCTGCTCGTTCAGCTCTCGCTTCATGGCTTCCTCCTCTTCCTCCTCTGTTCCTTGAGGCGGCATCGGCATCGTTCCTTCTCTTCTAGCAGTTCGTCGCTGACGGAGACGTTCTCGGAGGAGCTGCTCTTGTCTGCGGCGCTCCATCTCGAGCGTCTCGCTCAGCTTGCGTTCTGCTTCATCATGTTGAGTTCTAGTCGCCTCCAGCAGAGTATCGAGATCATCGTTGCAGGACGCTAAGCCTCCGGCTAACATATCTTCAGCTTGCTCCTTGGCGTGTACAATTGCCAACGCAATCGCTTGAGCGGCTGCTGCAGCCGATGCATCAATCGCCGCCTTGCCCTGGTCCTCTTCTCGATCCAGATCGGCCTCAGCCTGCTGTCGATCACGAGGTGATAGAGATGCATTGCTTCGTACTGCCTGTCGTTTCTGTTTCAGGCGTTCTGCTAGCTTAGCCTTGCGCAGTCGAGTTTCGTCATCTAGCCGCGTTTTCAACGCCCCCCACTCGCGATCGAGTTCGTTATGAAGCCTCTCAAACTCTATCTCCAAGCCCTCGTCATCATGCTCGCCATCCTCCTCCAGCACGTCACTATCCAAGTTGTCGGGTAGCGCGGAATCCCCAAACTCCATTTCGAGGTATGAAAGTTCTTCAAGATACTCTTGCTCGATGGCTAGTTCTTCCTCTCTAAACTGAGACTCGAGCGACCGCTCCTCCTCGTCGTGCTGTGCTCGCAAGTCATCGGCCTCTTCTTGCTCTCGACGCTGCACTTGGGCCATTTGAGTTTCCCGCAATAACGTCGTCGTTGCTTGTCTTGTAGCAAGATCAGCCTGCACTCGCGTAGCTTCCACATTCATCGTCGACTGAATGTTCCGTAGGTCTGAGGTAAAATCATCAAGAAGACGCTCCTTCTCTACTGCTGAGAGCTGCGGAAAACTCGCGTCTAGCGCCGATGCATACTCAGCAGCACTTTGTTGGGTTTCAGTCTCAATGTTGCGCTTTACCTGTGCTATTGCATGAGGATCGACCAACGTGATAGTCGCATCGTTTACTGCAGCCATGCTGGATTGCTTCGGCTGAACTGTCAACGGTGCGCCATTCGTTCGAAGCAACGTAGTGAGACCAATTAGTATCTCTTTGATCTGGAAAAGCGTGTCATCACGAAGCTTGGTTGCAGCTTCGTCCTCTGCTGATGGTTTGTGTGGGGGTGAAGCAGTGAGCTGTTCCGTTTCAGCCTCTTTCGCCATCATGGCGGCAGCAGTGTCCTTTTGCTCCTGATCAGCAACGCTCCATTGTTCTTTTGCATGACACACAGCTCGACGAAGCGTGTCTTCAGCATGCTGCGCCCCACGTTGCAGCTTCATCGCTTGCGAACCCTCTTTCTCCAGTCTATCGTTTACTTTCTTAGCTCCCGCAGCGACTTCCTTGAGCAGTTTACCGAGGCGGCTTTGCATCTGAGCCTGAACATTGCGCTCCTTAACCGGATTCTGCTCTTCGCGAACGGCGTCCAGCTCGCGGCGGAAGCTACTTTCCAAATCGTCAAGTGCAGCAAGTACTTGGGGAAGTGCAGTTCCGAATTTCTGCAGTGTAGGCAATGGACCAAATAGCGCCTCGTCCTCTTTGTTTTGGGCTTTCTCAGCTTCGCTGTGCAATTCCAACAAGTTTTGAAGGGCATTTCCGGGGGCTTCCAGGTCTTGCCCGCTACTACCACGGTGGGGAGTAAAATACCGCTGCGATGCCTCCAGCACAAAGTTTCCTACTTCACGCCGCCCTCTCTCCGCCTCCACGAGATGAATAAGCGATGACGATGTTTGAGTCATCGGATCGGAACCAAGTAACGTCTTCAAGTCGTCGAGAACTGTGCGTACACGCTCAAGACAGTTCTCTTCGTTCGTACTCGTGCGCTCAGGCGCGGATTCGTCGATAGGCGAAGACATTTCTTGCACCAATGCTCCTGTCAGCTCAGCTAACTGCATGTCCCACCCTTCTAACTCCTGAAGACCCGCGCTCACATGTTCTAGCATGGTTCCCTTCTTGTATTGAAACTGCTGTCGATCTTGTAGATCACGCTCTAGATTCTCCAGCAGAAACTTTTCCCTACCTGCCACGCTGCGTGATCTCGGACGTTCACTGATCGTGCTTACTGGCAATTCGTCGGGCGCCCTAGCAATGGACTCACCGCCCTCCTTCTGTTGATCTGGTACCGATGACGACATTAGATCAGATGCCACCAATGCGTTTACAAACAGCCTTTTGAGCTCAATGGCTTCGGCTTGCAGATGCTGCACCAACCGCTTCACGTCACCCTTTTGATCATCGAAGTTTTTAGTCACGACCTCGTGATGAAACTGAAGTCTATCAACAAGTTCACGTAGATCCAGGTCGTCCTCATCCCAGCGGCCCAAGTCTCCATGATATTCCATCGAATTTCCCTTTGTTGGTTCTTGATTGCCAAGCTGGAGATGCTTCATCGCTGCTTTTGTTGTTGTTGGTTCAGTCGCCAAAATACTAGCGTCGCCTACAGGAACATCATCTGTACTTACTGCAACAGTTCCTTTTGAGTGCAGTGCGGAAAGATTTACTTGTTTACTTTTGGCACGGTATCCACCGATGCTTTTCACAGCAGTATTGGTCCAGCTCTTCGCGCGGAAGTAGTAGAGACCTCCAATGACAGCTATCACCACACCGAAAAGCCCGCCTAGTAGGCCCAGGATGAGACCCCAGTCGGGTGCCAATATGAGATCATCCGTTCGACGCTTAGCACTGACAGTGATGAGGTTCTTTTCGTTGAGCGGTACGATGGGGGCTTCAGTAGGGCAACTCGTTCCGGTCTTCATTACTACCACAATTGTTTGAGCAGCTGAGTTCAGAGAATTTCCGAAGACATAAGTTCCTGGCTCCGTAAATGAAAAGGCGAAGGCTGACACTGTGCTCGAGTTAGAGTTCACTTTCGTTGCCACTGCTCTGAATGCTCCATAGTCGAAGCTAGGATTGGTGTTAAGCATTGAGTCCTTCATGTAAATCGGATAGGAACCTGGCACAGATAAATCAAATACCAGTCCATCTCCGATGTCCAAGCACACCATCGGATTCGCGATAGAAGAGGCCGATGCTGAGGTTAGTCGACGCTTTCTTCCAGAGACTGTGTCAGATATCGATGTTGGTAGATCATAGGATCCGGAGAAACCTGTTAAGGCTATAGCAATTGAGTGAAGCTGGCACTCACTTCCTACTGTGCACGACACTTTAGACACGAGATTACCATCATCGAGCAAGGGAGATACCAGCCCTGTGAGTGGATCATACAACTGAAGCTCGCCCGTAGTACTATTCACCTGGAGCTGAATCGCATCATCACGACATTTTTTGTTGCAAACTGTGTCCAAGTCAGGCTGTTCGTCACACTGGCAGACGCCCAGACTCGCGACATATGTGCCAGTACCATTGTTACAACTTGCATTGCACGCTTTACCAGTTGCAGACACACAGGACCCACTATCGGAGCGTACTTGGCTGCTGCTGCATCGGTCGTATACGATAGGCTGGCAATCCACGTCACCATCTTCATCACTGCGAAGAATCATGTCTTGATCGTAGAACTCGTATCCCGGCTCGCAGATGCAGTATCCGTCCGTCATCTGGAAGGCACGGTGGTTACCAACGCACATGCATTTGGTGGCACCAGCTCCCGAATAAGCACTTGTCGAACACGGCAAGCAACTCGGCTGGCCAATTGCATTCTGGTACGAGTTTTCTGGACAAAGAAGACAAACCGATACATTCGCGGCTTTATAGAGTGGTTGGTAACTACCGCTGGGGCAAGCAATTTCAGATGAGCTCCCTGCCGGACAATAGTATCCAGGAGGACACGGATATCCTCTGTCAACTTCTCGGCTTTCTGGTTGACTCGAGTTGGTAGCACCAAGACACACATAACCCTCAAGGCATTCATCACAACGAGTTCGATTCGAATCAATACCGAATGTTCCAGGAGGACAGGCTTCACACGATGAATACAAGGATGTGTAGGATCCATCAAGTGGGGTTGAACGACCGAGATACCCTAGTGGACAGGGAATTTGTGCTGCTGTTTGCCTAGGACAGTAGTGACCGATTGTGCAAATCGAAGGCGAGTCCACAGCAGAGGGGCAGAAGAAGCCTTCAGGGCATGCTACTGGTGATGTTGTGTTGTATGGACAATAACTACCACCAGGACAAAGCAATGGCGATCCCGTACCCTCAGGACAATATGTGGTAGCGTCACACACTGTAGGCTGTGTAGATCCTTCTGGACAGTAGGATCCTTGGACGCACAACGTACAGTCATCCAAGCTTTTTCCAGCGCTTATAGATCGAAATGTACCAGCAGGACAAGTTTGTGGCTCACTCGAGCCTCGAACACAATAGTATCCTGGTGGGCAGTCGTAGTCTGCAAAATCAATTATCCCTGTGCGGTTGCAGAGCTTACCCGCATCACAAGGAAAACAGTCCTCCAAATGTGCTTTCCCTTCAGCACCGTTAAACGTACCGGCTGGACATGGCACTTCACCGATACCGTAGGGACAATACGATCCAGCAGAGCACGGAACAGTCTTAGCTCCGTCGTTGCAGCTTTTTCCCGCAGGACATGGGTCGCAGTCACTGAGTGAACTACCAAGTATTACGAGACGTGATGAGTTTTTTGGGCACGGAATCGGATCCAAGACCCCCTCGGGGCAGTAGTAGCCGATCGGACAGGGTCCTCCAAGCTCTGTTTTCCACAGTAAATCGTCGTCAGACGTGCTCACTGTTGCATCCACAATCGCTGTGACTGGATTCGGGTGATCGTTCCTTAGTTTGCAATAATACCCTGCCGCACATGAAGCTGTAACATTGCCCCCCACACAGAATTTGCCTGCCGTGCACGGGGCGCATTGTGTGGCACTTGTCAGCCCTGTATCGTGCCCGTACGTTCCGTTTGGACACAAAACAGGATTCTCAATACCCTCCGGGCAATAGTAGCGAAGAGGACAGGGAGCTGGAGTTGTAGCATTGGTGTCACAATAGCCACCAGCCGGGCATGTAATGCATGTGCTTTGTTTCTCGACACTGTTGTAAGTTCCCTTGGGGCAGCGGATTTGGTTGACAGATCCTGCTGGGCAATAGTAGCCGGGGTGGCATATTTGGCCAGTATTACCATCAATAGGATCGGACAGCCAAGCACCTCCGAGGCAAACATGGCCACCATCGCACAATCCTCCTGTGATTTCGTCCATGGGTTTAGCTGTAGTTGCGCTTCCTACACAGTAATGACCTGGTGCACAATCGCCTGACGGAGAGTCCGTTGGTGGTAGTCCAGAACAAAACTTCCCCGGAGGACATGGTGCACACTCCTTTGAACTTGCAAGTCCTCCCTGGTCTCCGAAAGAGCCTGCTAGACACGGATACCTCGTCGGTGATGGCGTCTGTAGGGGGCAGTAGTAGCCCTGGAGGCATTTCACAGGCGAAACACTCCCGACTTCACAGTAATATCTCTCTGGGCATAGCTTGCATTGTGAGAGACCTTCTTCGTCAGCAAAAGTCCCGGCAACGCACGGTCGTGGCTCGAAAGAGCCCTCTGGACATTCATATCCCTTGGGGCATAGCTGCGTGGCGGTACTCTCTCCACCAATGCAAACGTAACCAGCCTTGCACTTCTCAAAAGGTGTAATTATCCCAGAAGTGCTGCAGACGAAGCCAGGAGAGCATGGTAAACAATCCGTTATGCCCACGTTTTGAGTTGTCTCTGCGTACGTGCCCGGTGGACACGGAATGGGGTTGCTGGTACCTTGAGGACAGTAGTGGCCGCTGTAGCACACGTTACCGATTGTCCCAAGCGAGTTGTTTTGGCCCGTAGGAGTTGCTGTGTAGGACCCCTGCACGCAGTAGAAACCTTCGCTGCATGGTAGCGCCGCGTTTGTATTTGTCGACGAGCAGTATGCCCCAGCATCACAAACAATTGGGACTGCTGAGCCTTCAGGGCAATTCGTGCCGGGCAAGCATGGCCCACCTGTTGCAGTCGTTTCTGCCGGGGTTCCTGTTGGCGATCCCCCGGAGCAGTAGAATCCGCTTCGGCAATTTCCCTTCGGTTTTACAGCAGCGAATTCATCAATGTAGGTGCCTCCCGGTGCCGGAGTGCACTGCGACAGATCCTGTAATCCAGTTTGATTTCCGAATGACCCCGGGGGGCAGGGAAATTGTGTCGCCCTTTGTGTGCTCTCGGGACAGTAGTAGCCCATCGGACAGACATTGTTCATATAGTCGGCACTACCAAGAGAACAATAGAAACCCGGCGGGCACGTAAGGCACGTAGGGGAACCAGTGGTGTTGGTGTACGATCCTTCGGGGCACAGTATTGGGCTAGCCGCACCTTGCGGACAATAGGAGCCCGTCGGACACGATTGTCCGCCAAAGTATATGGAGAGCTCTGCACTGTTGGCAGCATTCGTAACAATCTTGATAACACCAGATGAAGGATTCGAACACGTATTATTTCGCTTGCAAAAGAAGCCAGCGTCGCACAACCCGGAGGGCTCGACAAGCCCTACATCATTGCAGTACATACCTTCATCGCAGAAAATACAATCGGTAGTCTTCACCAGTCCTGTTTCATTCGAGTATGTCCCAACAGGGCACGGAATAGGTAGGTATGTGCCTTCAGGGCAGTAGGAGCCAGCAGGGCAAGTGTGGGTTTCGTTCTCTTCAGTTTTGCCAAACGCGCTCTCAGATCTCGGTGGACAAAAGCTCCCAGCAGCGCACAACCCTTTCGGCTGCACTAACGCCACGCTGTCACAGAACGATCCAGGTACGCATTGCAAGCACTGGGTTACATGTGTAAGTCGAGTGGCGCTACTAAACGTTCCGATGGGACATGGTACGGGAACTTCTGCGGTGCCAGCGGGACAGTAGTGTCCCGCAGGACATTCAGCATACGTGCTTGTTGCGATTCCATCGCAAAAATATCCCATAGGACAAGTATCACAGGTTTTTTGGCTCGTGTAGGCTGCATAGGTTCCAGCAGCACATTTTATCGGAGTAGAGCTTCCTTCGGGGCAGTAAAACCCTGCGGGGCAAATTGCTCCAGTAACATTATCTGTAGGTGTCGGTGAAGTTGCGTTTGACACGCAGTAGTAGCCCGGGCTACAGAGTCCTGAAGGTTCAGGTAAGCCTGTGGTACTGCAATATTTCCCACCAGGACACACAGAGCACGACGCCAGACTAGTACCTCCTGCAGACATTCGGAATGAGCCAACTGGACATGATATAGCAGTACCAGTGCCTTCTGGACAATAACTTGCCATCGGGCACACGTAACCATAGCTTTGGTCCACAGGGTTGGCAACCGGTGAGGCCCCTGGGCATACAAAGCCAGCCAAGCATGGACCACTTGGTGCTGACAACCCATACGAGTCGCAATACTGGCCACTGGGGCATGGTTCACACTGCTCAATTTTTACGAGACCCTCCACGTCTGCAAAAGTCCCTGGAAAGCACTTAACAGGTAGGCTAGTACCCTCTGGACAATAATTTCCAGAGGGGCATATTGTTGGCAATATGGTGCCTGGCAAACCGCAGTAGAATCCCGCAGGGCAAATGACACATTGATGTTGAGCCGGGTAAAGATTGTATTGTCCTGGTGGACACGGCGATGGGGCTGTGGCACCTTCGAGTGAGAATGAGCCGCTGGGTGTTTCCACTTGGGTTGGCACCGTAGCGCCTCCAGTACAATAGTAGCCGGGATGACAACTACCTGTTGGTAGCAGAAGTCCAGGCGTCTCACAATACTCGCCCGGAGGGCATGAAACGCATTGTCCCACAGATTCAAGCCCGGTAAAATTATTGTACGTTCCGGGTGGGCATAGTGTCGGCGTCGAGGATCCCAATGGACAATAAGCGCCTTGCGGACACTGGCCACCAGTATGTCTATTGGTCACACCAAAGAGCGTAGACTCATAATTCATTGGAGCTGAGGTGTATGCTCCCAATGTACAATAGTAACCGGGATCACAAAGTCCCCGAGGAACTGTAAGTGCCGTCGAGTCACAGTACATTCCAGGTGAGCACGGCAAACAATCATCCACTGTTCGTAACCCAGTCGCGTTGGCGTACATTCCTATCGGGCATGGCTCTGGACTTGAAATACCCGTGCGGCAGTAGTACCCTGCAGGGCATGTGATCGGGTAGGCTGTTCCGATGGGGCAATACGATCCAGAGACGCAGAGTGCACAGTCATCTTCGCTTTGACCCATAGTACGGTTAAGGTAATACCTTGCGGGGCACGGGACCTGAGTTTCTGATGTTGATCGCAGGGGGCAGTAAAAACCTGGGGAGCATACTCCAGTGGGCTGTAGAGCACCTGCAAGACTATAATACCCGGCAGGTGTGGGTGTGCAGTCACTCATGCTGTCTTGGCCAGTTAAATTACTGTAAGTGCCAGCAGGACAAATGATCGGAGCAGGAGTTGCTGTCGGACAAAAGTAACCTGGGGGACAAGCATCCGTTTCCAGGGCTGGTTCGCTGTCCGATCCTGACGGGCAGTACGTTCCGTTGTAGCAAGTTCCGTAAAGCGCCCCAGGTGCTGACCATCCCACCGCATTTGAACGCATATTCGCTGCGCTGGTCGTGTCACTGTTGCAGAAGTACCCGGCCTCACACACTGAGCAAGCTTTTGATCCACTCGTAGAGAACTTTCCTTTGCTACAAGGCTGAGGAGTTACTGACGCCTCAATGCAGTAGTATCCAGCTGGACACGTTGTGCATGCTGGCCAAGCATCAGCCGGCCCCACTGTCTTCGTATTGTTCACAGAAGTATAGCTACCAGCCTTGCACGGAATTGGTACTACAGATCCTGCTGGACAATAGTAGCCTGGAGGACAATCATCGCACTGACTCGGCTCGAACAACCAGGTATTGGCAGTGTAGGTTCCACTAGGGCACGGAAATTGTGTACTCGAGTACGTTCCAAGAGGACAGTGGTGGCCTGGAGCACAATCTCCATCGATAAACGACTTTCCACCTTGACAATACTTGCCCGTTGGACAGATATCGCATTCTTTGGCAGATGATAGCGACGTGCTCGAGCTCCATGTACCTGGTAGACACGGAAATTGGTTCGAGTACGCCGTGCCGTTCGGGCAAAAGAAGCCTGCTCCGCAATCCAGTATCGTTTGTGTTTCACCTCCGGTGCCTTGCAAGCAAGCATGACGAAGCGGGCAGATTGTGCAGTCCTGGGAGCGTATGAGATCGATATTTTCTGTGTACGTTCCTGCAGGACACGGGTGATCTGTAGAGAGAATAGTGCCGCCAGGACAGTAATGGCCTTTTGCGCATCGATCGACGTAGTTACTCTGACCAACGTGAGGGCATGACCAGCCTGGTGGGCAATCCAAGCATTCATGCAAATCTGCTGCCCCTGTCTGTGGGTTGTACGTCCCTGCGGGACAACTGGTCGGTGTTCTGCTAGCTTCTGGACAATAGCTTCCAATGGGGCATTCGTGGCACTGAGACGCAATTATCAAACCGGTCTGGGCTCCACTGTATGTCCCCGCAGGACAGGGATACTGGTTTGCAGTACGTGTGCCTTCTAGGCAGTAATATCCAAGGGGGCAAGGTTGTGGTTCTGAACTCCCGGTCAGGCAATACGTGCCTGTCGGACAAACTTTGCAAACATCGGAGCTCTTCTGACCTACTTCCGGATTAAAGGTCCCAGCAGGGCAAGGGTTTTGAGAAGCACGCTTCGTGCCTTCCGGGCAGAAAAAACCTGCAGGGCAAGTCTGTCGAGTGAGTGGCGTTGCTCCCATTTCACAGTAGTATCCCTCAGGACATGGTGCACACGCATGGTCAATACTCTAAAGAATCAAAAACAATAAGCAAGCTTATTAGTATTGTGCTAGTAGTAATAGTAGCCAGGATTTTTTGCGAGTCATGCGCATAAGTCTTACCTCTCCTGCTGTCACGTTCCCGAATGTTCCTGCGGGGCACAAGAAAAACGTCGTAGTCGGATTACAATAGCCACCCATGGGGCATGCATCCTCAGGTGGCGTCGGGTTCGTAGACGCGAGGCCGCATTGGTATCCTGGATAACACGAACGGCAGTTTGCCACAGCACCTTCACTGTAGTATCCGACAGGGCACGGTTGCGGCAGCTGATCCGAGCGCGGGCACTCGTAGCCTGGATCGCACGCTAGGCAACTGGTTGATGCGCGTAAACTGTAGTATCCTACCGAGCAGTTCTTGGGCATTTCGTTTGGCGTATCACAATAGTATCCTCGAGGGCATTCAACGCATGACCCCGAGCCTGACGTCGAGTAGTATCCTGCTTGACACGGCTCAACGCTGGAGCTGTTTGAAAATGAACAGGCGAAACCTGCTGGGCACGGTGTACACGAGCTTGCACCTCCAATTGAGTAAGTTCCTTTTGCGCAAGGGGCCAGCAGTTTAGTTGTAGGGTCCGGACATGCGTAGCCGGCAGGACACGCGGTGCAAACGGTGGCTCCGGTTAAACTGTAATATCCATCAGGGCAAGCGACAGGAGGCGAAGTCGTTGGGTCTGGGCAAGCATACCCCGCAGGGCATATTGTGCACTGCACGGATCCTCCCGGTGAAAACCATCCTGGTGCACACGCTGTGTTTTGGGTGCCATCGACATTAGGGCACATGTGGCCGATAGGGCACGAGATGCAGTGTGCTTGTCCTCCCTTGGAGTAGGTTCCTGCCGCGCACGCTTCTTTTCCCGCTTGGGTCGTCAAAGGACACTGCATTCCCGCAGGACAAGTCGTACACGTAGTTGCCCCCCCTTCCGCATACGTCCCGTTGCCACACGGGAGCTGGAGAGTTTGACCGGACTGCGGACAGTAAAAGCCCGCACTGCACTGCGTACATTTTTCTTGACCCAGGCCACTGAAAGTTCCGGGATCGCACGCCATCGGTGGTGATGTAGCATTCGCGCACGCAAACCCGGCTGGGCATGGCAAGCATTGCGAAGCATTGACTAAGCTATAGCTGCCGCTGGAACACGCTACAGGGGTGCTGGAGGGCGACGAGCAATCCATTCCTGCAAGACATGGTGTACAAATCGTGCTCGACTTCGCCGAATAATACCATGCAGGACACGGAAGTGGATCCGAAGTTGGCTGTGGACAATAATTGCCAGCAGGGCATTCCAGACATTCGACCGAGCCCGCCGGGGAGTACAATCCATCCGCACATAGGACAGGGGGGTCCGTTGTCGTAGCGCACCTGTAACCTTTTGGACACTGATGACACTGGCCATCTCCATCAAAACTGAAAGAACCAACTGCGCATGCCGTGGACGAACTCTTTAATGGCGAGCACGCATAACCTTTTGGGCATGAGATGCAGGCCGAATGATCAGCATTGTTCGTCTGACCCAGCGCGCACGCCCAGGGATCACCAGAAGGCGTGCAAATGTATCCGTAAGGACAAGCTGTACACGACACGGCTCCACTGTGGCTGTACGTGCCTTGAGTGCACTTGGTTGGTGGCAATGACGTCGAGGAGCAGTAGCTCCCTGCGTCGCATAACTGGCAAGGCATTGAAGCATTTAGTGAGTAATACCCAGCTGCGCAGGCGACTGGGGCAGAGTCCACCGAGCACGTGACGCCAAGCCCGCATGGCGTGCACACCGTGGCGTTTCCCACCGAATACGAGCCAGCGGTACATTGTAGCGGAGCATTATACTGATTGGGGCAATAGGTACCCGCTGGGCATGGGTGGCAGACATGATCGCTCTGAAAAACAATAAGTGTGAGTTACTTGAACACGGAGAACTCTTACTGATCAGGCATACCTGTCCGCTGTAGCTGCCAAGTTGGCAAAGAACCGGTGACTGGTTTGCATCGACACAACTGTGGCCAGCGGGACAGGTCTGGCACGCCGATGCTCCATCAATGCTGCTATAAGAGCCAAATGTGCATGCAACCGGGGAAGACGTCGTAGAACTAGGACAGGCGTAACCTCGAGGGCATGCTATACATGACGTTGAGCCTTCGATACTGTAATATCCTGAGCCGCATGGCTGAGGTGATTGGGTTTTCAATGTACAGAAATGTCCGCTCGGACACGTAGAACACGTCAGGCTATCCGCCAGAGAATACGAGCCGTCCACGCATGCAACCGGGCCGATTGTTGGATCCGAGCACGCATAGCCAGCGGGACATTTAGCACAGGGTGCTGTACCAGAGTTCACAGAGTAGGTGCCTGGTGCGCACGCCACTGGATTGACAGCACCTTTGGGGCAGTAGTAACCTTCGGGGCATTGCATACACGATTCTTGGAGAGTCTCGCTGCTATATGTTCCAGCTGGGCATTCGTGGCACTGAATATCGCCAGCTATTGAATACGTACCCGCAGAACATGCTTGGGGACTTGCTTTCGGATCAGTGCACGACGCCCCGGCAGGGCAAATAAGGCACATTGATAGACCTTCAGATTGGGCGTACGATCCACTAGGGCAAACCTGACAGGTAATAGCATCAATGGCGGATGCAGTACTGGAATACGTCCCCTTCGGGCACGGCACTGGGGCTGAGCAGGATCCCGTGCAGAAATGCCCAAGTGGGCACTCGACACATTGCGAGTACCCTGTCGCAATATTTGACAGCGGATACCATCCTGCACGACAGGGCTCGACACAAGACTCCACTTCAAAGGGCTCATAGTATACCAACACTTCGTTCTGAGGGAAAACATCGTCGTTTTTGGCATTGTAATTAGCATCAGCCGAGATAATTTGGTGAGAAATTCCGCTGAGAACACGGACAGTTGACGCAGATGTGGATGCCACAACGTTAACCACCTTCGCAATGTTCCACGAACTTGTCGTGAAAACCACTTGATCCGGTAACACCTCTATAAAGGAATTATGTGGCACAAGTTGAACAACCACGTCGCTGTTAGGCTGTGACAAGAGTGACACCTCATAACTATCATTGCGAAGGCTCTCAATGACCGCGAGAAAGCGATCGGAGATGTGAACACCAGGAAAATCGTTTTCACTAATATGCACTCGAACATTTTCAGCCGTGGCAAACGTCCCATCATTATCACCGCCAGAAATAATGTTGGGGACCGCCACAATGCTTTCGGCGGTAGCTGTTCCGCTCGCTATGAGATCATTTTGTGCGAACACCGCAATATTTGCACTACTGGACCAATTTGAAGCCGTAAACACGACCGATTCTGGCTCGAATGTTAGCTTCGCTCTGCTGTTGGAATCGCCGATCGAGATAATAACAGCATCGCTATCATACGGTGGAGCACTCAGTGATACTGTATATTTCACTCCAGTTGGATCACCTTCAACTACTCGCAGAATCATGCTACTTATCAAGACTTGCGCTTTCGAGAGAAAACTATCTGATGTATCGACATAGTCCTGATCAATTATTCGGGTGGACGAACCCAGAGTTTGCAACAGAACAGTTGGTCCCATAGGACCCTCGAGTAGAGGGTGAATGAGGCCATCTAACACGATTGATACGTCTTGCATTCCTGCGCTATCCTTGCCGGATGCAACATCTCTCCTGATCCAAATACCGTTATTTTTCACCACAATTGTGAAAGTGCCATCCAACCCCACAACACTTGATAAGGTCATACCTGCCAATGACCCATAGATATACGGTAAATAAACAACTATAGCCCCATCATTCGGTACGGAATGCGCCAGCGTCATGTGAATCGTGAGCGATGAAGTGCGACCACTAAGCAAATTCGAGAACGTCAGCTTCGAGTTCCAAATGACTCCGGGTTTAACATCCATCGTAGGTAACTGCATCGTGTGGGCAAACGCACCACTAGCACTAGATATCTCCATTGATCCGACGCTAGCTCGAACTGCGCGACTGGGATTCGTCACGCCCGTCAGCTTAAATCGAACCTGCTTCCCGGAGTCAACCGCCGAGCCATCATTGCCACTGCGTTGCACCGAAAACGTGTTGGTGCTCGTATCCACCTCGACACTCCAGGTGCCATCCAGAGCCTCGCTGAGCGCTGCGTTATCTACAGTAGCGTCTTGAGCCACTGCGAATAGCGTTGCTAGCTGGATCTTGATGAGTGCGTCCACTGGCAGTTGATCGTCCCCCGTCGTGAGCAGAACCTCCAGTGCCGGCAACGCCAAGACGGTCGCGTTGCCCCACGAAGCTGAAGCCGTAGCATCGACTGCATTCACGGCAGAGAGAAATCCTACAGCGAGCAGCAGGACCAGATACAACCCGTCGCGCCCCAGCTGCATCTTGTCAAGTCGGACGCGAAGAGGCGCATCGATCCGCCGAGCACCGAAACATGTCGAGCAGCGAAATAGGTGGCATGGTCGATGTCGCGGACTTGTGGTCGACCAGGATGTTGGCAGCTCGTGAATCGCGGCGAGCTTCTTGTCTCAAGCGCTCGATGGTGAACGATGACATCGTGTACATCGTTACGATGTACACCATGCGACCTGCAACCAGTGGATTTGGCTTCGAAGGACGACTCCGCTCGCTCGCGGTGTGTGGGATTCGCAACCTCGGTTGTTGCTGCGACTCGTTTCTCGTCGAGACGCGCCCTATGGATCGCTAGGTCGGATGGGCCTGAGTGTGGACAGAGCAAACCGCGTCGATGGATCGCACGGAGTCAGACCCAGACGATGGTCTCCATGGCCGCTGCTCATGTCAACTCCACGTACTACTGAGCGCTTCGCCGCCTCGCCGATGCGGTTGCCATATGGATCGCGAGAGTGCTGGATTCACACACAGTCAAGATCGGCGCCAGGCACAGCCATGAAATGTTCGCATATGGGGCTTTTCAACATAACACACGACACTTCTTGCTTTTGTGCACGTGTGTGCGCAGGCAGACACGTCTTACTTCAAGGGAGTCTGCGCCACGCCATGCGTGCGATGGGCTCGGCGTGGTGCCGAGTCTGATCCCCGCGCTCTCCACTCGACGAAATTCCCCCTTCCGTGCGAAGGTTCAGAGGCTCCGATTCGGGTGGCAGGCATGTGTTCGTCCGCAACCGTCGATGGCTACTTGGAGCGGCGAGGCCGTCACTTGAAGAGCTGGCGGCGTCGCTACTTCGTGTTCGAGGACGGGATGCTGCTGCACAAGAAGAAGGACGAGCCGGGCGGCAAGGTCCTCCACGCGGACCGCGTGTTCGACGTGCTCTACTGGAGCGGGCGCCCCCACGGTCTCTGCCTCAAGCTTCGAGGCGACCGGGTCGTGTACTTGACCGCGCGTTCAGAGGAAGACGCCGCGCGGTGGCACGACGCCATCGAGAAGTACGTGACCGAGCAGCGCTGCATGGAGGACCTGCGCCGTGCGCTGTGTCGGGGCCTCCTGCCTCCCATCCGGGAGTGCGAGTGAATGCACTGCGAGGCAGATAATTTATTTCGCGGGGGGCGGCGGGGCAGCAGCCACGGACCGAAACGAATGAAAAAGTTTCGCTACTTGCAGCCAGTCCCGTTGCCATCCGTCACTAAACTCGTCCAGCTGAGTTGAGCCAGTAGCGCTTCCTCTCATTGTTGAATACGTACCATCAGGTAGTGCGGAGTGGGCGCGATGAGAAGACCAGCCCACACAGCGTGTTCGCCGAAGGTGAAAATCCAGCTGGCGCTTGATTTTTGAATGGGGTCCGGCGGCAGACTCGATGGGTACATTTATGTACCCATCGAATCTCCCAAATTTGCTGAGTACAGCGCTCACTTTGGAATTCGCCTCCGACTGCTCACCCTGTGGACGTTTCGTCGCAACTGCTGCCAGGAGTAGACAGAGACATAGCTGCTAGTTGAGAGATAATAATCGAGACCTTCTTGATTCTTGCAACTGCTGCGTTGAGACCATGTCGCTCTTCGGGAAACCTGCACCGAGCACCCCCTGTGTAGGCCTCAGTCCATTCTCAGCTGACGCTGGTGCTGGCCGTGACGACGCCTCCGAGCCGTTCGGCCGCGTTGAGAACACGCAGATGTGCTTCGCGCGCAATGGAGCGAGGGTAGTTGCGTCCAAGTGGACACCTCCTCCCCCTCCGTCGCGCCCGCTGTTTGGCAAATCGGCGTTCGGCTACTCGAGCCAGCCGCCGAAGCCGCTGTTTGGCAGCAGTGGGGCAAACCAAGTGACTGTGAGCGGCGGGGGATTCACCTTCGGAAGCACCGCTGCCAGCGCACCCACCAGCACAAGCTCTGCTTTTGGCTTTGGCGGTGCTGGCGTCGGTTTTGGTGGAGCCACCGCAAAGGCAACATCCGCAGAGGAATGCTCTGGGTTCGGTGGTTTTAGCTATGGTTTCGGTGGTTTCTGTGGGAGCACGGCTACGACGATGTCCGCGACGAACACTAACGCAAGCTCAGGCTTTGGTAGCGCTAGCTTCAGCTTTGGTGGAAATGCGGCTAAGCCGACAAGTTCCTCTAGCTTCGGCAGTGCAGGTTGTGGCGGCGATAGCTTTGGTTTTAGTGGCAACGCAACAAATCCCTTAACTGCGACTAACACTGTGTTTGGTACCAGTAGCAACGCCGCAAAGCCACCTCTGGCGCCATCTTCAAACCCGTTTACTACGTCACCCAACTTAACCAGGAAGACAACAAGGAATCCGTTTGCAACGATCCCAGCAAACCCGTTCATGACCTCGGCGAGAGGATTTTCGATTGGAGACCCCATGATAAAGCAGGCCGGGACTTCAGCAAGCAATCCTTTTGCAATGAAAACAGTTTTGGATTCGACGTCCAACCCGTTTGCGATGGCGCAATCCTCTAACTCGACGTCCAACCTGTTTACGATGGCAGAAGCCTCAAGCTCGACGTCCAATCCATTTGCGATGAAGCAAGTTTCAAGCTCCCGCGATAACCCGTTTGCCGCTCCGATCAAGTCAACCTCGCAAGCAAGTTCTATTGCAGCAAGAGTTTCTCCGAACGCGACAGTAAACCCGTTTTCAGCTCCCAAGTCGGATTTACCTATCTGGAGCAAGAACCCGTTCGGAACTTCAGCCCCCGCCTGGTCAGCAGGTAATGCTTCATGGTCATCAAAAGCCACTGCAGGATCAGCGTCTCTAAAATTCAAGAATGGGCTAAGGCCAGTATTCAGACTAAGTGAAAGCCCATGGAGCTCAAGCATGAAGGAGCTGACTCCAAACAAGCCAACTTCGATCTCAGGTATCGACTGGAGCAAAAAGAGTGATTCGGTGCAATTGAGCGTTGAGAGTCCTTTCAAGATGCAAAGCGACGTGGTGGGTGAAGCGACTTGCACCACCACGAGCACTTTTGCATGCTCGTTGGTGGCATCCCCAAATTCCAACCCGTACGGCTCGGGCTCGTTTGGTGCCGGACTTGTTGAACAGAAGGTCAAGGCAGCAATCGCGAATCCACCCTCGTCAGTTGAACTCAAGATTCTTGACGCTCGGCCATCGCATCCACTGATGTCTCGCCAACAGCCCTCGGCGAGGTATGCAGCGAAGCTAGGCTTGGCCCGGCAAGCAAGTCCGGTCCGACCAGTGCAGGCACGGTTTGCTAATCCCTTGGCTCTCACGAAAGCTTCGATCGCTCGAGCGAAGTTTCCACAGCTTGAATCGTTTCAGTTTTCAAGCTCGTTCTCCCGTCTCACGATTTCGAAACGTGCTTTGAAGCACTAAGTCGATCAATCGAAAAGAATGCGTGGGGACTTAATGAAACATCTTCAATCCCACATGCAGGCGTTGCGCACTCTGTTGAGAACAGTGGTGTGTGTGCCTTCCGCGTTGAGAACTTCTTGATATGAAAAGCAAGGCATGATTAGGAGAGGTACATGTAGTAGCAAGTAGAAGTAGTATGGTAGCGGTAGCCTAGTAGTTTCAGCAGTAAAAAAAGCTAATAACAAACGAGTAATTAGCGTGACGTATTGGTTTGGTGCAGATACAGAGATACATTTTCCATCTAAGGTAGTCTGTCCTTTGGTTTGATCGCATTGCTATGCTAGTGCGTGCTTACGCGCGCCAGTCGATAAACGTTGAGCAAAGATGCATTAGCTGACTCGTCCGGTACGACTCCACGAAACAAGTCTCGCGTCCCGTGACCAAGTGCGAGATTCCACCAAGAAACTCCGGCTCCAACTCCAGAGGCGTTGACGACGCTGTAGCGTCACCAGACAACCGCTCCTGGGTGTACGATAGGAGCGACCGCAGCTGGACTGCCTGCGTGGCCAAGGACACTATCATCGATGACACGCACGTTTGCGCAAGCAGAGTGCTCTTCTCGCGCTTCCTGGTGGCATCTTTCGCGGAGGCGTCCCGAGCACTAGAAAGTTGTTGTGATAGCAGCATCACGCGCTGGAGGAATTGGTCCTCGTGGCCGACCTCGAGTCCTTTTTGCTGCTCCAACCGAAGATATTCGAGAAGGAGACCACCGCCAATTGTGTCTACCTTTTCACAGCTTTTCCACTGCGGAATATATGAGGACATGGGCTCGAGCTCCAGCAGCAACTGCATCAAAACCTTTTTTTCACTAGCGAACATGCACCGCATTGCGACGTGGGAGATTAGGCATGCATGAGCTTCTTCGTAGTGACGCGCGGCGATCCACTGAGCAATTTCTTCGTGACGTTCTTGACGCACGACAGACCGCACTGCCAACGCCTCGCTAAGCCATTCCGTTGGGATGCTCAAACGCTCACAGAGCTCTTCCCGTTTAGACGTATTTGATGCAAAAGCATCTGCGTTACGAAACAAAAGTTCACGGCATGTGGCCTCCCGCTCAATTGCATCCGAGATATTGAGCGCAACATACACTGCATCTTCCCAAAGGCCAGAGCCTTCCAACTGACGAATAAAGTTCTGATGGATGTGTGACTCCCACTGGCGATCAAGCTTGTAGCCGATAGCGCGCAGCACACTGTGAAGGTGCCACGTTAGCTCGTAATCAAGATGATGAAATTCCTGACTCATAAAACCACTAGGCGACAACACCTTGCACAGAGAGGCCACGTCTTCGATGTAAAGCTTCATTAATTCCATCAAAACGTCGTCTTTGCTCGAGCCTGAAGTTGCAAAGTGTGACAACGAACCAGACGCAAGTTGCTTGCTAACTGCATCCTCGTAGAGAGTCATGGCTGATTTTAGGGACGTGGCTGGACCATGTTTGTACCACAAGAAAAGTGCTAGGCAGGCGATCCACGACATATTTTCACCTTTTTGAGCCGACAGCACATCCACGTTTCCTGCCAGTACGCTGTATACAAGAACATGTGTCTTGTCCATAAAGTCCAGTGTTCCGTTTTCGCTCCACTGGGCAAGCTGTGTCTCCATTAAATTACGAAAATCCGTTCCCTCGTAGGATACAGCCTGAGAAATTAGCGTTGCCAAGCGAAAGTCACCGCAGTCGAGCGCCATATCAGCTGCTTCAGAAATACGGTGCTGGCAAAGAAGGCGGAGAACGCCTTCCGGGCTGGGGAAGCTATCAATACCGCCAACATCACTAGAATCCTTCAACGCAAATTCAAACCACTGCGAGATGGCCTCACGACGCAAATCAATTGTCTGAAACGTGTCCAGCGTTTCCACTTCGTTTGGGTCATCCCGCGACGCAAGAGGGTAGAACACAGAATCAGGTCGATCACCCAATTTGGCACCGTGCTCCTGGCCCCACAGGGCCTGCATCAGCCTCCACAGGAGGAGAGTACGCTTCTCAGAGGAATCATGTGGTGCCTTCTTTACTCGACTCTTGGCGTTGTCAACGTACTTGTGCAAACAGTTCATTAGTGGCTCATGAACGGGAAGAGCATATTGCACGGGAACTTCCGATCCAGCCTGGTCAACGTAATCGTTCGAGGTCCGTCCCTGCGAAGAAAACTCGTAGTGCAACTTCAGTCCTTCCTGAAGAGCCGCCTTGCGTGATTTGGACAGGCGAAGTGGAAACTCAATATTGACGCGGCGGCCTTTGTTTTCGGCATTCGAGTTGGTTTCAGGTCGCGTGACGAGTTTCCCCAGGTTTACCAGCTCACCGTTTGGCCCCCAGGAGCAGCGAAACGAACGAGCCATGAACAATCCGCCGTCAACATGATTACGGACAACTTTGTCTTGAGTTTGGTTGGACGCTTTCAACATCATTTGATATGTGGTCGACTTTTCCGCAGACGGCAACCGATCGGAGTTGCTATTGACGCCTAGCGGCTTCAGGGTAAACGGGATGACAGGAAACACTTCACTAGTTGGACGTTGATCTTTCTTTGTGGTGATGTCCTGTTCCTCGATGTTAAAATCCATGAGCGAGTTGGATTCGGTTACAGTGGGTTGTGAGGCCTCTGGCATCGCAATCAGCTTGTCATTGTCGCTAGAAGTGGCCTGGTGATTTCCGAACGATGCAACAACATTGTTACTGTTCACTTCGCCTCCATAGATACCGGACTGACGGAAAAGCCCACTTCGATCAGCTGAAAAGGGGATTTTTCCTCGACCAATTACATGACCTCGAACCATTCCTGGTTTGCGAGCAGTATAGTCAACGTGCAGTTCTGTGCTGTCGACTGCTCCACGTTGGGCATCCATGTCAACATTATCGTCATCGTCATCATCCTCAAATCCGTAGCGGCTGAAGTGTTCAACACGGAACCGCCAGATACCCTTATCGGGGGAGTAGTCGAGGAAGGTAGCATCAATGTCCTGTGTGCGTTGTTTCACACGTTCCTTGTACTGCTCGGGTGAAGACGATTTGCGCGGCGGGAAAATACCCAACAGCTCAACAATAGCGGGTTTGTTCAAACCCTTGCCTAGCTCGTGCTTCTTCTCATCGTCTTTGTAGACAATCACCTCCTTTTTCTCAAAGAACACCAGTTCATCAAGGTTGAGATCGCGCACATCTGTCTTCCCTATCCACTCGACGGCTCCCAATCCACGGCAACCGACCGTGAACTGTTCCACTTCTGATAGTTCTTGGTCCGTCATTGTTTGCAGGCGTTCGTATGACGGAATAGTATAATAGTCTTTGCTCTTAAGAACAGGGCAAGAAGAAGCGGTGGGAGAATCATGGTCAGCGCTCTTCGCTTCAGTGTCCTTAAACAAATCATCCTCATCGCGACTAGCAGAGGCCAAATACTCGTCATACGTCATGAAGCGCTTAGGTGGTGCCGTCTCTACATTAGACATTGCTTCAGGCTTCTTGACCAGGGAAGAAATCGACGGACCGAGGTCGTCGCGCTTCTTGTCCTCTCCACGGTTTTCAATCACAACAACGTCGATTGAGTCTCCTTCTTTAAGCTGTAGCCCTTCAATAGTACTCGCATCATGAATGATCCGGCCTTTCAAAACCAGCTCAATATCGACAATGGGGGAAGCAGTTGAGTTACTGCTCTCACGCAGCAGTTGTTTCACTTCAGTTCTCGCTTGTTTCACTGTCTGGTTCGGATATAGACGCAAAGAGAAAGATTTTTTGTTCGTCTGGTTGCAGAACGTAACGCTGTACTTGCCGTCGTCCCCAGTCTTCAGTAATCGGCTTCGAGCACTTCCAATTTCGTGGATATCCGGCCGGTCACTATCAGTGAACGGCACTACCGATACATGAGAGCTCGCCCCCAGACTTCGAGACGGAGCTTGCTCACCCTTGTCAATAACAAGCTTCTTCGTTACCGAGTTTCGGAATAGCGACGACGTAAACTTGAACTCATCTTCCTTGGTTGCGCTGTCGCCACTTGACTCCGCACCTCTTCGGCCTCCGCTTGACAGCGTAGAAGATATGGACGGAGACGTAAACGTAGAGAATCGGCTCTTCGAGCCCTTGAACGAACCGCGGATAAAGGACACCGGAATCGCGTGACGGTTGCTGATTGTTTGGCGGCGAGTCACGAGAGGCGGATCCAGTGGACCCCTCGGAAGACCAACGTCATCAGCGAAGGTAGTTAGTCGAGAAGCACTCGAACCAGTCCTGATTGATTGAAGATCCAGCGCTGCTTTCACATTCTGTTCTACGAGACCAGCGCCAAATGATCCGGCGCCATACGGGTTCACATCAGGGGCTGCTACCAAATTCTGTGGCTGTGCAGCTGCAACTTGTGCAGGCTGCTGCGCTTGGCCGAATAGACCACCTGTCGTACCGAACCCTCCGGTTAGAGGGGCAGAAGTAGCAGTTGTTCCAAAGCCACCGAAGCCACCAGTAGTAGTGCTGCCAAATCCACCGCCAGTGCCGAAGCCAAAACCAGTGGTTCCCGTGCTCGTGGCAGTATTAGTTCCACCAAAAAGAGACGAACCGCCGGTTCCTGTTGTGTTACCAAACAGTCCTCCAGTAGTCGCACTTCCAGTTGTCGATCCGAACAGGCTAGTAGTTCCAGGCTTAGCTCCTCCAAACAAACTAGTGGTTGCACCAGGCGCGGCGGAAGGGGTGGTACCAAATCCGCCGGTTGAACCGGTTGTTCCAGCAGTGGGGCCAAAGAGTGACGTCGAACCGGCTGCTGGCTGCGCAGGGGTTGCGCCAAAAGCACTAGGCGTCGCAGTTGTTCCAAACGCACTACCCGACGTAGCTCCGAAAGCACTAGTGCCACTGGTCGCACCGAAGCCAAAGCCTCCGGTAGCAGGTTTTGGAGCCGTAGCACCGAACGAAAAGCCAGAGGAAGCAGGTGCTGCTGTGCTTGTTCCTCCGAATAACGACGTCGTCGCGCCAGCTTGAGGCTGTGCAGCTCCAAAGCCAAAGCCACCAGCAGCTGGGGCGGCTGCAGGCGTGGTTGTGGCGCCAAATCCTCCAAAACCAGTGGAAGCAGCAGGCTTACCAAATGCGGAGGAACCAAATCCGGATGATGCCGCTGGGGTAGTCGTACCAAATCCTCCAAAGCCACTAGTCTGCGGCTGTGCGGCTGGTGCCGCGCCAAAGCTGCTACCGAATCCACCCGTCGTGGTTCCAAAACCACCACCACCAGCAGGTGCTCCGAAAGCCGACGTAGCACCAGGCGCGGCGCCAAAAGCACTGCTTGTCGCTGGTGCACCGAACGCACTTGTCGCAGGACGGGCAGCATTATTCCCAAACAAGCCACCGCTCGTGGCAGGAGCTGCGGCCTGCGATCCGAATCCGCCGAATCCTCCTGTCGTCGTTGAAGTGGTGGATCCAAACGCAGAAGATCCAAAGCCACCAGCGGTGGACGTCGCACCAAAAGCAGACGGCTGGCTGCTGCCGAAACCTCCCGTCGATCCAAATGCCGAGCTCGTGGTGGGTTGTGAGCCAAAGCCTCCGAACGCGCCCGCGCCCGTCGTGGTGGCGGCGGGGGCCGGCGCGTTCTGCGTAGCCGCAGCTTGTGCGGCTGCCGGGTTGGTTCGCTTCAAGTAGTCCTCGTACCGCAGCTCCTCTGTCGACTTGTGCGCGTACGCCTGCATGCGCGAGATCGAGACGTAGTTGGCCGTGCCGCCCGTTCCGGACGGCTCCATCTCGCGCGTAGGCTGGTACGGCGGCTGGCCCGTGCCGACCTGCACCTGTCCGGGCGCGGCGGCCGCCGCCGGCTGCTGCGCGCCGAAGGCCCCGAAGCCCGTGGCGCCGGCGTTCTGCGCGCCGAAGCCGCCGGTCGTGGTGGTCGACGTCGCGCCGAACGGGCTCTTGGCCGCCGACGCGCCGAAGCCGCCGGTCGCGCCGCCGAACACGCCACCGCTGGCGGGCGCGGGCGTGCCGAAGCCGCCGCCGGTCGCGGCTCCTCCGCCGAAGCTGCTGGCCGCGCCGGCGCCGCCGCCGAAGGCGCTCGTAGCCCCGAACGGGCTGGGGCTGGCCGCCGGCTTGGCGCCGAAGGGCGTGCTGGCGGCGCCGAACGCCGACGTGCCGGAGGTGCCGAAGCCGCCCGCCGAGGCGCCGCCGCCGAACGCCGACGTGGCGCCGAAGCCCGTGGAGGGCGCGGCGCCGAAGCCGCCGAAGCCCGAGCTTGCCGGCTGCTGCGCGCCGAAGCCGCCGGTCGCGGGGGCCGGCGCGGCGGCCCCGAAGCCCCCGAACGCCGCCGGCTTGGCCGCGCCCGCGCCGAAGGCCGACGACGCGCCCGCGCCGAAGCCGCCCGAGGCGGCGCCGCCGCCGAACGGAGACGCGGCCGCGGAGCTGCCGAAGCCGCCGCTGGTGCCGCCCGCGCCGAAGCCGCCGAAGCCGCCGGCCGCGGGCGCGCTCGAGCTGCCGAACCCGCCGAACGACATGCGGAGTGAAGGTCCCTCGGTCTCTTGGGGCCTTGTGTGGAGTGCGCCGCTTTGTGTTGTGCTTGGGTTGGTGGGGAATTGGCCAGGTGCGTTAAGTGCGATTAAGGTGCTCCTGTGTGACGCACACCAACTTCAACGTCACACACGCGACGGGTCTTGACAGGGGGGGAACCCATTTTGGCTAGTTAACAGTGTCAGGGAGTGTGCACCCATCCTGTGCTATGGCTATCGGAACAGTCGGCGGCGGCGCAGTCTACCGGAAGTCGAGCAGCACGAGGTGCATCTTCTTGAGGTCCCGCCGGATCACGACCTTGCCCGGCACGAGCTTCGAGAACTTGTCGCCGTCGAAGTTGCTCGGCACCTTGAGCACGACACACTTGGCGCTCTGCTGCAGGCGCGCGCAGATCTCGTGCAGCGGCAGCCCTCCGAGAAACAGGTCTACCTTCTCCAGGTCCTTGTACTCGGGGCCGCCCCATGGCGGGTCCAGGAACACCACGTCCTGCTGCAGCTCGAGCATCACGTCCAAGTAGTTTGCGTGAATGCACCTCGCATTCGTCTTCTTAAGCACCTGTACATTATGTCGCAGCATCTGCACGCGCGTCGAGTCGTTTTCGATCGCGTTCACGTGCGTGAAGAAGTCGCAGAAAGACAACACGTTGCCTCCCACGCACGCGGTGGCGTCGGTGACCACAAGCGGATACTTTTTGCGCTCTTCGGTGGTCGCGCTAGCATCTTCCTCGTTCCCGCTTTCCGACGTAGTGTCGTCTTTTGGAGGGGCAAACAGGTACAACACGGCCTGGGATATCTTCGTAGCCATCTCGAAGTCGGTCACACTGAACTCGGCGACCTCGTCCACTTGAAGCTGGCTGCGAAGGTCGTAGTCCAGGTTCCGGAAGAAAAAGTCACGTTTATCACCGCATTTCCTTGGGCGCGGTGACCCGTGCGAGTCAGAACCAGAGCGAGGTGACAGGGGTGAATCTAGCCTCGACGACGATCGACGGCTCGCTCTGTTTCCTCCAGTATGCTGTGCATGTCCGCGAGGACTCGACTCCGCGCTGTCGTTGTGGTAGTTCCCTCTTTGATGAAGCACCGACTTAGACGAAGGGCTCTTAGCTTTACGCGCTCCGTAGTCGGGCGAATTCACTACGCCTGTGGGGTTGCGACGCTGCGAGTTCCCGCCCGCTTGCTTCGCATTGTGTACCACAGCTACGTCGTCCACGTGCAGCTTGTCGGCCAGCTTCTGCAGGCTGCTGCGGCGTGTGAACATCACTTTTCCTAATAGGGACGGGTGCGGGACGCCGTCAATGGTCTCCAATTTTGGCCCCTCCCGCTGCGACGGCGTTTTCTGCCGCCTCTTCATTTGCTGCCTGCGCCTCCTTCGCGCCAGGTCGGAGGCCTCCATCTCGTCTTGGCTCAAGGAGCGCCCTGCACTCACGGCGGCAGATACAGACGACGCGTCGAGCGACTGTGTGAAGCTAAGCACAGGGGGCCCTGGAGGCAACGGGAGGAACATGCCGGCGGTCGTCCGGCGGTCGTTGCGCGCTCGCCGACCGTGCGACACCACGGTCTTCCACTCGCCCTCCTCCACGACCACGTGGTCGTTGGGCTTGGGTCCCTTAGCCAACTCGGCGTCGCGCCGCTTCTTCTCCTCCTGCATCTCCTGCATCTGGCGTGCGCGCTGCAGCTGGCGCTCGCGATGCAGGCGCTTGGCCTCGAGCTCGGCCTGGTGCTTGGACGCGAAGCCGCTCGCCGGGCGCCACGAGCGCTCGTTGTCGAGGCTGCTGCTGCGCTGGCGGCCGCTGAGCACCAAGTGCGTCGAGGTCGCCGCCGCCACCCGAGCCGCCGCCGCCATCGGCCGAGACGACGCACGCGGAGGAGGCTCGTCGGGCGCCGGCACTTTCATCAACCAACTGAGATTTGAAACCCCGGAGCTGCTCGTAATAAGAGCTCGAGGCTCCGCTTCAGATAATGACCAATCATGGGGCGTCTCTGTAGTGGTGTGGGCCACACGCAGTTGAAGAGAAGACAAAATTGAAGAAAAAGAAAGACAAGACAAAAACACGGAGTTGAAGAGAAGACCAACACACTGACCAGGGCACTCTACATGTATCTTTCTCAATGCCACCTTGGAGTATCTATCTGGCACTGGACTCTGCGTTGGGCTAGCTTAGGATGCTAAGGCGGTGACATCACGGCCGTATCGCGTCGAAGTGAACATGAACAAGAAGGTTAACCGAACTTGCTTTTTTTACTCAAATTCGATCATCGTTCGGCCAAAACCTTATTCGCTTTGAACGTAGGACCGAGTCGAAAGTGTTGTGTCTGCCGAGGCAGTTGTGGGGACTTGACGTCCGCCGGTGGCAGCGCCTCATTAGCTTCTGCGCGGACAGCTACAGCCACCGGATCCTTGCTGATCAGAGTTTCGAGTGCGATCGCGTTGCAAGATCGTTGTTGCGTGATCGCGCTTGTCGCTGTTGCAGTCCGACTAACGCGACACGATCTCGAACACCGGAATCCAAACGGGGCAAGGCGTTGCGGCAACGGTTGCCATCAAGACATATCACTCGCGGCGTGTTCAACCGGTCTAACTACCGGTAAGGCTGCATTGCTGCAGACGTGTTTGCCGGCGGCTGGCTAGTGCTCCACCTAGCGCTACCGTCTGTAGATGAGCGTGCGCACGCCAAGTGCTTCCGCGTCCGCCAAATGGCTAGCCGCGGCCACATGGCCAAGCGTGGTCATCGGCTGTTCTGTGATTGACGCTCACGCAGTGCGTGAGCGTCACGCGGCACCGCCCATGGCCATGGAACCGTCCATAACGACATTGCCGCTGGCCGGCCGACTGCACTGGCAAATCTGTGGCAGCCAACTCGTACGCACGCCGTGCTGCAGCTCGCGCCGCGGTGCTGCAGTTCCGCTCGCACTGGCGAAATGCGCGCGGCGGCGGCTCAACGCTGCTTGGTGCACTTCCAGCAATGCGCCCGTCGTTGTGTAATCAAGGCGGCCATTTTGCCCATCTGTCCATATTTAGGGTTGCACTTTCGGACCCCCGATGTTACTGTCATCGGCAACACGAACTTCTGCCGAGGCACGAACACACGATACCAAGCGCGCGGCTGGGGCGGCAGCGTGCACGCGTCACGGCGCTAAACCGAGACTTGAACTTGAGAAAAGAACCTGCGGAGTCTGCTGGACCCGACTGCACGCATGCATTCTCACAGATCATTTAAACTTGCAGGTGTTTATGGGGAGTGAACCGAGCAAATCCACACTGGATCCCATTCTACTTCGCAGGTTATGCGTTGGTCATAGACGGGTGGCCCGTGTCTTTTTGCGGAGCCCGCTCTCCGCTCAGTCTCCAATTTTCCGCCGCATGCCGACGCAGCCCGTCGGACGTGACGCCGTTGCTTAAGTGAGATCGAGCGCGCTAGGGCAGGGCTTCCGTTTCGCGCGACTCGCATCTGGGCCGCTCAGAGCGCGTTCTCAGACGCACAGGCGCATATCAGACTTAACGGACACCGCCGGACCGATACAGACACACGCAGGTCAACATGGTGGGCGTTGCGATGAACTTCTACGACGACCAGGGGCGCCAGGACCTGACGCCCACCGAGGGCAACCGCACGTACGCCATCATCGTGTGCATCTTCGCGTCGCTGGGCGGCATCTTCTTCGGCTACGACCAGGGCGTGACGGGCGGCGTGCTGGTCATGGAGTCGTTCCTCAACGACTTCTGCGTGGGCTGGCACGGCCAGACCATGACGGACTGCACGCGCGCCACTAACGAGCTGCCGCAGCGCTGGGTGGACTACACGCTATGGTACAACATGACGTACAACATCGGCTGCATGGTGGGCGCCATCATCGGCGGCTGGATTGCCGACAAGTTCGGCCGCCGCCTCACCATTTTCCAGGCCGGCTCGCTCTTCTGCCTGGGCACGTCGTGGCTCACGTTTTGTCCCAGCCAGGCGCACGGCTCACTGCTCATCGCACGGTTCATCCAGGGCATGGGTGTCGGCAACTCTTCCTTTTCGCTCCCGCTGTTTGGCGCGGAGATGGCCCCCAAGGAGCTCCGTGGCTTCCTCTCGGGTTTCATGCAGATGACGGTCGTCACGGGGCTGCTTTCTGCTAACATCGTGAACCAGATCATCGAAAACCACGAACGGGGATGGAGAATCACCAACGGTGTGGCCATGGCGGCTCCCATCGTCGTCATGCTCGGCATCTTCTTCGTGCCGGAGAGTCCTCGATGGACGTACCTGCACAAGGGCAAGGACGCAGCGTCGGCAGTGCTGAAGCAGCTGAGACAGACCCGAAAAATTGGACGAGAGCTCCGAGCCATCGGTGCGCAGATCGCGAGGGAAGGACAGCCCGGCGGCTACAAGGAACTCATGGAGCCGTCTGTGCTAAAGCGTGTGATCATCGCCATGCTGTTACAGGTTCTCCAACAGGGTACAGGAATCAACCCCGTGTTCACATACGGCGGCTTGATTTTCAAGGATGTTGTGGGAGACGGTATTCTGTCGGTGCTTATCATTTCAATCGTGAATTTCGTGAGCACTATTCCTGCCATGAGGTGGGTGGACACGTACGGCCGCCGGCAGTTGCTGTTGATCGGTGCCGTGGGCATGGTCGTCGGCCACCTGGTGTCTGCCATTTTGTTCACAATTGGCTGTGACGGCAACACCGAGAGTGCAGGCTGCTCCAAGTCAGCGGGGTACTCCATAATCGTGGCCACCTCGTTCTTCGTCTTTAACTTTGCCATCTCGTGGGGCCCCGTGTGCTGGATCTACCCCGCCGAGATCTTCCCTCTCAACGTGCGCTCCATGGCTGTGTCGCTCTCTACGATGGCCAACTGGCTCATGGGCGTGGTCATGACGTGGGTCGTTAAGCTGTTTCCGTCTCTGAACATTAACGGCGTGTTCTTTTTGTTCTCTGGCACATGCGTCGTCAGCGGTGTGTTCGTGTACTACATGTGCCCGGAGACCACCGGCATCTTGCTGGAAGATATCGAGTCGCTGTTTGACGGAAGTGCGCGCCACAAGAATTCACCGAAGGAAGTGCAGGAGACGCCGTTCCAGTCCATGGCAAGCTACCGCACTCCGGTATAGCAGTCATTATTATCTATGCGGGCGGTGGTGTTGCCCGCCGCCCCTTGTAAGCAAGCTTTCAGTGTAAATACATTAACGATGTGTGCCTTCTGGTTTCCAGGCCGACCACAGTGCAGTGCCGTTTTCTACTTTTTCGCAGGAGCTCACGCAAAACGGATCGAGCTAGCTGATTCAGCAGTGACGGTCTCCGTCCAGTTCGTGGTTCGTTTCAAAAAGTCTATAAAATGTGTTTAGCTTAATATGAATGCCAACGCCATGGGGCGCGGTGACGACGAAGTGAATTCTCGCTGGGGCGAGTGTGCGTGGCTGGCCGATGAAGAACTGGTATTATTCGTCTTGGATTCGATGAAGTTGCCGGCAAATTGATCTCTGGCGTGACCTGCATTAGTCATCGGGTCCAGAAGCGCTTCGACGCAGTGAAGATTGGGGATTGTAGCCAGCAGGCCCCCGACGGCATCTAACTCGACGCTCACGAACGCCAAGTCCCCGGTGCCGAACGGTGTTGATGTGTGAAAGCGATACGTGCAGTCGTACGTAACTTCCCTCGCCAGCAGTCGTGCGGCGAGGTGCTCGTTGTATCGGATGGCAGGAAAGAGCGCATCAAGGTCCGCCGGTCGGTACTGGGCATATAGCCGACCGTGCGCGACGACGATCCTGCTGTCACTGGGTCCCTGGATCTCGACTGCCTCCAGCTTGAACAGCATCGGCGTCGAGTTGTTCTGATGCCTTGCGATGAAGTACTCTGACTGCGATGGACAGCGTGGGAATTTCTTCTGGGCGTGCACTCGTTCGGCGCATCGAATCTCATCCGAGCTCGCCCGTACCAAGACTGCGGCGGGCGATCCCGAGCCCCGATCGATCGACGCCCAACGGTCATGCCGTCGGACTAAGCCTTCGTACACGACCTGCGTGGCTGCCCGCACCTCGTCCAGTCTCACGCAGGGGTACTGCTGCGGCAGGAGCTGGCGCAGCTCCAGCAGCCGTTGCAGCTCATGAACCTCGCTATGCAGCCGCTGTACATCTCGCTCGAGCTGCTCCTCGTACTCGCGATACTTCTGGCGGTAGAACTTGCCGCGCTCGCTGTTGTTCATGCGCGGCAGCTTGGTCTTGGAGATGACGCGCATCCGGCGGGCGCGGCCCCTGTCGCCGCGAATGAGCACCGCCGTGTCTTCGGGTCTCGATGGACTGGCTGATGCGATGGCGTGCAGCTCTGCTCGCGCGGTGGACGCCATGATCGGCTGGGCTGGGAAGTCTGTAAATGAGCGTGCTCGACGCAAGCAACGGCCAGCAAGTACTGCACCGTGGCGGGGTGGTGCCAATGCGACGGAGCTGTCCGTTGGCCGGCTATTGTTAGCGCCGCTTGACGGCTGAAACGGTGAAACGTATCCTTCCGTGAATAAAGCGCGTTACTTTGCACCGGCGAGCCTTCGTCGAGATGACTCGCGCTCCGTGCCGGAAGTGCTTGATCGATGCTTCCCGTTAGACAAGAGCGGCGGCATCGGTCAGATCGGTCTCGCACAGCAACCCTGGCCAGAGCACCCGTACTCAGGTGCGTACCGCCTGCAGCCTTAAGGGCAATGCTGCTTGGTCGCCCGGCAATAAGTTCGTGTGCCGCGTGGCGCTGCGCCCGCGACGTTTCGCGCCTGAAAAAGTATGAGCATGCGGACCGTTTTGCATGCGACTCGTAGCGGCAAAGAGCTGCCCTTTTAATGAGCTCGCCGCCAGCAGGGCGCGGAGTGCCTTTCAGCCTCGGACTTCCTGTTGTTGTGCGTGAACGGTATGAGCATCGAGAGGGGGCCAGGATGGATTGCGGTCGCTCATGGTTTGAGTTGTGACGCAACAACGGCTTCAGCGCAGTTGTTTATCTTATCGCGCCCAGCGGCGTTTCGCTCTCACTTCCGGTAATAGCCGGGTGCCACTCTAGACTTCAGGACGAATATTTTGCACTACATGTACTTACTTACGTCTGGTTACACTATTGATTCAGAACGAAAATGTTAAATAAAGTATGCCATTAATTCATTGATTAATTTAAGAACGAATATTTTGTATAAAGTCTGTCATTTTGAACAGCGATGAGTCTACAAACACACTGGTCCTTGAGACGTTCGCGACCCAATCCAGCTGAAAACAATGATTATTTAGTTCCCCCTCAGACTGAGGCTCAGTGTACGCAATGTGTAGAGAGATAGCATGATTCCCACTCCCTAATTGGACCTAGTGGGCCCAGTGGACTCCACCAGCCTTCCTAAACAGCGAGATCTGCACACAGCTAAAAGTCTCCTCTCCAGTTGGCTGCCTAATTCGTTAGTGGTGCCCGAATTTTCTTTGGGACGGAGCTTTGGGATGCCGCCGTCTTGTACTTGCTCCGCTTGTATCGAGACCTGATGTGCATGAGTGTAGCGGCTTGTGCAGGCGGTTGTGAGATCCACGCCGTGGATCCCATTGCTATTTCAGGCGGGGCACCCACCAGGCGACCGCCTCGAGGGTGACTCAGCTACGAACAAGCAGAAAAAACAATCGTCTAGCGACTTGGCTTGCGACGCGCCAGGGCTGGACTGGCCTCGCCGGAATGGAATGCGTCACTGACATCCGTTTTCTCGGGCGTCTCACGAATTTCCCGACGCTTCGCAACGAGTCTCACCTAACTGGTACTTGCGACGTGCATCTCACTACTCAGTTCCAGCACGTCCTGCAAATGGACTGACGACACGTTCAGCCACCACATCGACTGACGAAAGCAGACAGCGTCATCGCCGTAGCACGCACTATCAATACATGTGCTGTTGTGCCAAGGCCCTCACAATCTGCGAGTAGCGTCAATGGCCTGCGCACTAGGTATGCGTGCGCAGCGTTATTGCCATGCTGCGCTGCTAAAGCAATCGCTGTTGCCGCTAGTGATTTCGTTGGCGGAGAACTTCAACGTGGAGCCGTCTCAGACCGGTATAATACCGGTAAAAAGGCAACACGGATCAGCAATGCTTGGTCCGCCAGGGCACTAACGCTCCCCGGTGCCTTCTGGCAGAAAATCTGCTTTATCACTGCGGCTGCTTGTCATTGCAGCGGTGTGCATGGCCCCAAGTGGGCGTCGCACCTGTGCCCCCACGTGGTCTCGGCGGCCTAACCGCTAAAGTTTGAGCCGGTTTCAAACGCTCTCATTGCCAGATCTTCCGACCTGGATTGAATTTCGCGACCGACCATTAGGGCGCTGGCGCCGAATACCACGCAGATAAGACCCAAAGCCGCTGAGAGCAGCTCTCACTGGGACTGTCGATCGACGCCACGACATGTCATGGTGGACTCGGCCCACGAGGCGACGCTCCAGTCTCAGCTTTGTATGGCGTCCGTAACGCAGGCAGGGCTGGGGGTGTACGAGTGGTGTGTTGTACACCATGGCTCGTTTCTGCTGCGCCGCGGTAACGTCTCCGACGAGGAATTAAACTATTCAAGTAGATTTATCGTCCCGACAAACTGCTCTGGCATTCATAACTCTCAGTACCTGTACTTCCAGGCGCCCCCATGCAGGCAGGCTTTGCACCAGCCCCAGTTTTATGATTCGCGCATGCACTATCCGTTTTTCGATTTTACTTTACAATGGTTCAGCCCTGTTGTGAAAAGAACCTGCGATGCCGTTGCCTGTGAATGGGTGATCACCTCTTGCCAGACCCACTAGCTAGCTGTTGTTACTACATGTACATGAATTTAATAACTTCGAATCGGGTATATGCACGCAGCATACTGGAGCCCAGCGTTTATTTTAGTCGGCGCGAACGCAACGAAAGTGAAGTGAAACCTGAAAACGCCCTGCTGCTTCCGTCGTGTACAACGGAACTCGACTCATGGGAATTCTTGACGCTACGAGGGTTGGCTCCACTGCGCGTTCACATAGGTTAACAGAGACAGTGGTCGCTCGCAGCCACACACCTTCGCTAGTCTCGCCGCAAGGACGACCCTCGCAACGTTGTCGTGAATGTACTTTAACAGGTTAATGACCCAACCCCTGGGAGTCAGTCGCTTTCGAAAAAAAAAAAAAAACGAGACCCAATCTCGACATTAGACATTTTCGTCGTACAGTTGTTTCTCCCGTATGTGCATGGGTGCATCCGCATGAAGTATAGAAAGCCAACTTGTCTGCTCGAGAGCACACGCCACTCCCCACCGTCCTCTTTCCTAAACAGATATAGCGAGGGTATTTAAAACTGGAGGTAAGAAGAACCCCGGGCGGGCCACGGTACGGTTACGCACAGTTTTACCCCCCCCTTCACTGCACTGCGGTATACGACGCCGCGCTCTGAGAGAGAGCGAGAGAGAGGAGGAGTCAGAGAGCCCTCGCCTCGGCCCGCCAGAGCTCCCCTCGCAGCGAGACTCCCGCTCCCTCCGTCCGCACCCCGCGAGAGCCATGGCGCAGCGCGGAGACAAGGGCGCGCGCGGCGAGAAGAGCGGCTTCTTCCGCAAGATGTACTCGTCCATCGGCAGCTCGTCGCGGCAGCACCACGAGAAGGACAAGCGCAGCGACAGCACGAGCAGCGGCACGAGCAGCGGCTACAACCAGAACAGCCCGAGCGACGGCGCCACCACCAGCAGCGGCCACAGCAACGGCGGGCTGCAGGGCTTCGTCAAGCACCACAGCTTCAACGGCCACATGCCCTTCTCGCGCGACGACCCGCGCGCCGCGGGCGACCCGCACCAGAGCCTGCTGTCCAAGCGCCCGAGCCTCATCGTACCCTTCTCCAACCAGCAGCAGCTGGGCAACGGCGCGGCCGCCAACCCCGCGGACGGCGCGCAGAGCTACCTGGACGACTTCCAGGCGCCCATCTCCAAGTCGGGCGTGCTCATCAAGCAGGCCAACCACTTCAAGACGTGGAAGAAGCGCCTCATGGTGCTCAAGGGACACTCGCTCTTCTACTACGTGTCGGGCACGGTACGTTCGGACTGCTCTGCGATGGCTAGGAGGACGAATGCTGCTGGACGACTCACTCATGTGTCTTTTTTGCGTGCTCGCAGTCGGGAGAAGACTCGTACCCGCGCGGCGTCATCCCGCTGCAGGGCGTGCGGATCACGCCCGTCGACTCGGCGAGGTTTAAGCGGCAGAACTGCTTCGAGATCTGCCACCCGGTGCGTAGGCGTCGGTAGAAACATTATGGATGGAGTAGGCTAGGGCTGACTTGCTGGTGAACTGCAGGGATACCGTCCTATCTACTTGATGGCGAAGAGCGAGGCGGACCTGAGCGTGTGGATGAGCAGCTTGACGTCAGCCGCCATGCCCACGACGGCGGACCGGAAAATGCTGCTGGTGACCGAGCCGCTGGAGTCGCTGTTTAACACGCCCGCGCTGGAGGATGCCGTACCGTACAAGCGGACGTTTTACTTCCGCCAGAAAGTGGCGTTTTGCATGCCCCGGAAGGAGGATTCAGGATACCCGGCAGTGGAACTCTTCGATCTAAATGAGAAGCGCCTGACCACGCTGTGCGACCTGAACAGTTACTGCGACTCTTTCCCGATGATCCTGGACGACCCGCAACTTTTTGTGGAGCTGCTGCATGTAGTGGGGTGCTACATTTTCAGGCCGTTCGCAAAGCTTCAGTCGACCTCGCCCGGCAACATCTTTGTGGAGGAGCCGAGCCCGGAGGAGACGAATATGCTTGAGAACCCGATGGACAAGTATTCGGAATACACGACGGAGGAGCAGTTGTGGGGACTGCTCTCGGCTTGCTACGATTTGCTGCTGAAGGCGATCGAGCACATTGACAAGCTCGAAAAGCATGTGCGCAAAGAGTTTTTCCCTCTGCGATTCATCGCCCAGCTTGTCAACCTCTTTAAGACGCCGTCGTTCAAGGAACGACAGGTACTAAAGGGGGTGCTTCATCGACTGTACTATAAACTGACGCAGCGGCGGTCGGCAATTCGCAAGGAGATTGCCAACACCTTCTACGAGTATATTTATGAGACCTCGAACCACTACGGCGTGGCGGAGCTGCTGGAGATCCTTGGCAGTATCGTCAATGGCTTTGCATGCCCGATCAAACAGGAGCACGTGGTGCTGCTAGAGAAGGCGCTGATCCCGCTGCACTCGACGCCTGCCTTCATCTCGTACCACCAGCAACTCGCGTACTGCATGATCCAGTACGTGTCCAAGGACCATACGCTGTTCACGCCTATTGTTGGCGGGTTGCTGAAATACTGGCCGGTGGGTAACTCGTTTAAGGAGGTGATCTTCATCGTGGAGTTCGAGGAAATGCTTGAGCACGTGTTGGCGGAGGCGGATTTTGACTCAATTTCACCGAAACTGGCCCGGAGACTGGGGCAGTGCATGATCAGTGACCAGTTCCAGGTTGCAGAGCGTGCTATCTCGTGCTGGAGCTCCCCGGCGTGCTTGCGCATCATGAACGAGTACGAAAAGTTGGGGCAGGGCATGTTCGACGTGATCAAGCCGTTCTTGCAACGGGCAATAACAGGTCACTGGAATACGCTGATTCAGCAAAAAGCACAGGAGACGTATACCATGTACTACAACATGGGCTACGACACGGACGACGTTACGACGACGCCGTCTGCACTTGTCTCGGACGGGAAAGTATTGGATAGCAGCGCAAAGACGGAGGAGTCAGACCCGGACGAGGAGACCAACAATACCAGCGAGGCGAACCTGTCGATGGCAGTCCGGCTGTCGGCTTCAAACACAGTAGAATCATTAGACGTGGTGCTGTCGGATGAGGACGAGGACGAAAAGCCGGGCGCGTCCTAGAGTGCAGCAGGAGGATGGATGGAAGTTGCAATGCGATAGAGAACGCCAGGTCAGCTAGGCGACCCAGGCAGCGCACGCCACGCCACCCCGGCCACACCCTTGACGCGCTCCCGATCGACCCGGCAGCAGCTACGGTACACACAGAGAAGAAGAAGAAGAGAACGAGAAAATCTAAACAGGTAAATGGATGGGAGATGAAGGGTAGGCGGCGAGCAGCGGGCACCGAAAGCGGCGGATGAAGGCGCGAACGAAGAAGACAGGCAGGGGTGGATGGATGAGTTTGAAGTTTTGACTATTATTTGAAAGTACACGCACTACACAGACAGATAACAGGAACTGGCACGACTGCGCCAGCGTCAGGAGGAAACGGTGGGGGCTTGGCAAGCGAGCAGTGAGTGCAGAGGGCGCCGTAGCTATCTACTCTAGTGGTCCGTCGCCTCCTAACTCGCCTTGCCGCGCCGGTCATGTCAATAAAACTACTCATTCGTCAACCTTTAGCTTAGAGACACCCGCAGTCTGTGGCATTCCCCACGACACGATCTTCGTCATCGAGCTCGTCGTGACGCACCACCCGAGAGCAGAGACCGAGAGCAGAGACCACGTCACCGGTACCCTCTGCGCGAGTCCTGCATGGCGCTGCTGCTGTTGCTGCTGCTGCAGTGCGCGGCTCTGGCCCTGGAGGTGCCCGTGGCCGATGTCACGTCGCGCAAGCTGCTCACGGACCGCGCGTGGTTCAGCCAAGTGGCGCGCGTTCCTCGCCGCGTGGGCGACGACGCCACGGCCTGCGTGGCCGTGAGCGACCCGCTGCGGCCCGGCCTGACCGTCGAAGGCTACGAGCTGCTGGAGCGCTCGGGGCTGCTGGGCGTGTGCAAGCACCAGCAGACGCAGCAGACGCAGCAGACGCGATGGCCCATGCAGACCAGAGACAGGATGGAGGTCGTACCCTGGAGCACGGCGCCAAGTGACAGCGAGTTGGACATGGAGCACGCGCGCTCGGCGCCTGTGTGTCCGCTGCCCGGCGCGGCGTCGGCTTCACGCCGCTTTCCTGCTCCGCCGCTGCCCCCTCCAGAGCCCACGGACAGCGAGAACGGCTTCGAGGACGACGGCGGACCCCAAGGACCGGTGCTCGAGTATCAATACGTGACCGCGGAAGCGGAGCGGATCTACGTGAACGCGCATTACCGCCTCAAGAAGAAGTTCGACGCTGGGTCTCACGGGGAGGTGTGGCGAGCGACGCGCCGAGATGCGGCCAGTGGGCTGGAGGAGCACTTTGTGCTCAAGAGGCTCTTCCTCGAGCTAGGTGAGAGCATGGCGCAGATGGGTCTGCGCGAGGCGCACTTTGGTGCGCTACTGCACGGCGAACACCACGTCGCGCGGTTCGTAGAGTATTTCTTCCGGCCGGCGAAGAGCGAGGATGACCATCGCACGACACCGGAACTTTGGCTGGTTTTCTACGATGAGGGGAAATCGCTACGGCAGTATTTGTACGAGAAGCTGGAGGTTGTCTATGGCACAGACGACCAGGGCGACACCGGGGCTGGAGTTGTGTTGCAGCCGTCGCATTTTTGGAAGAAGCTTCGCACCGATGCACGCGGCGAAAACGTTTTGAGAGAAATCATGCGGCAATTGCTCCAGGCAGTGGCAGCATTGCATGCACGCGGAATTACGCACCGTGACATCAAGCCGTCAAATATCCTGGTGTCGATTCCGCCTTCATCTACCAGCTCCACCGTGGCGCCAATGCCTCTCGTCAAGCTGGCAGATTTTGGGTCCGCCGTTGATGACTACACACTACATAACTTATACGCTGCTGAAGATCGAAGCGATAGCTCTACTGCAGCCAGTGGGCCATCTCAAGCTGAAGAAACGCGCGAGTACCAGCCCCCTGAAGTTCTCTTTAGCGACAATGGACAGCCGTATGACTTTACAGCCCCCGAGGCGTATGACCTCTGGTCTGTAGGAGTCGTTTTCCTGGAGATGGTCTTGGGCTCTCCACAAGTGTTTCTGATCTCGCCTCGTGAAAGAGCGAAGTTAGATGTGGTGCTTAACGCCCAGCGACGCCGCCGCCGACACAATCAAGGACGACACACCAACGAGGAGGACACCGAATCCGGATGGCGTACAAAGGCTTATCTACTGCATGTGCTCACCCAAGAGTTCTGCATTTTCCAGCCTGCGCCACGGCAGCTACGCTCCTTGTGGGACAAATACGCTCTCGTGAGCGAGAGCTGCCACTTCGGGCGATTCAACCAAACAGTAGTGGAACGCGATCCATTAAAGCGCGGGCTTGAGGACTCCTGGGGGCTGGACTTGATGTGGCGCCTGCTTCAGTGGAATCCGTCGGAGCGTATTACAGCAGAGGACGCGTTACAGCACGCATACTTTCGTGGGGCATACGTGTGCAAGGAATCTGGTCGCCGATTCGCTACCCATCAAGAGTTGCTGATGCATGAGCGTTACCTCGAAGCACAACGCGCGCGAGAAAGTATCTTCGCTTCGGTGGTTCGAGCCAAGTATGAAATACCGGACCGCTTCGTGTGTCCGCATTGTGGGCGAGTTTTTTCCACTGCCCAAAGCTGCGAACAGCATTCCCACGCACGCCGACACGATGTCAACTTCAGCTTCTGCGACTTTGAAGCCCCCCTGATCTCCGCTGCCGTAATGGCCGAATCGCAGACTGTGTCATTGCCATCGCATCATTCTGCAGTGGGCGTTGCTTTGTTTCAAGGCCGAAAGAAGTACATGGAGGACTTCGTCTTGGTGCTCACAGAACAACAGTTGCATCGAAAGTGGCAATCTGATCAAGACTCGGACTCGGTTCAAACACTCGGGTTTGATCTTTATGCTGTGGTGGATGGCCACCTGGGCTCAGCTGCAGCTACATTCGTCGTGGAAAATCTACCTCGCGTGCTGTACCGGCATTTCGCTGCTATAGCCAACATGAAAGAGGATGCGCATCAAACCGATGCTGGCAACGTCGAGAGTGTATCTGCTGAGCGCGAGCTAGCAGAAAAGTTTGCTCTACGCCAGACCTTCCTAGAATTGCACGAAGGTTTTCTCCAGTCTCTTGATGAATTGACACATGACGATAACCAGAAGTCAGAGATAAATGCTGGCGGGACTACAGGAGTTGGTGAGTATTTCTCGGGATGCACGTTGACCGTGATGCTTCATTTTCGTGGAGAAGACCGAGCTGTAGGTGCGAATGTGGGCGACTCACGTGCACTAGTGTGGCTGCCGAGTGAGGCCAATAAAACTGAAGGTCACACAAAAGCACCTACAGGCGAGGTAGTACCGCTTAGTATGGATCACTGGCCGAACGACCCAGACGAGCGCTCGCGTATCGAGTCGAGCGGAGGTTTTGTAAGCTTTTCCGGTCTTTGGAGGGTTGTTGGACAGCTTGCAGTCTCCCGCAGCCTCGGCGATCGCCATTTACGCAAGTATGTGACTGCGGAACCATCTATCTTCCACACGAAGCTTGGAAAACAATCCTCGGGTGGGGTCCTTGTCATCGCCAGCGATGGGTTGTGGGAGACCATGAGCAATGACGACGTCGTGCGGTTCCTCGCGGAAAAGCGGCCCATTGTAGCAGCAGGAACCCAAAACGTATCGTCGCTATACGATCTTGCCACGCAATTGCTCACTGAAGGCTACGTCCGTGGAAGTCTCGACAATATGGCTGCCGTCCTCGTAGCGTTGCCGTAGTAGATGCAGGTGATGTTTGTAGACAGCTAAGCGGGTATTTATTGGGGTCTGACTAATACTACGAGAGCTCTAGAGTTTCGGTTTACTTGGCATCGCCAAAGCGCTGGGCTTGCTGGCCGAACTGGAAGAGTACCTTGACGATCCGATCAATAGAAGGCACGAGCACGTCGGCGTCTTCTGCCAAGTCTTCCAGCGATGATGCGCCACCCAGGACGCCAATAGACAGTCCGCAACCGGCATTCTTGCCCAGCAGCATGTCCGTGGACGTGTCTCCGATCATAATCGTATTGTGGGGAGCCACGTTAAGCTGCTGGCAGAGCGTCCAGATCTGCTCGCCCGCGGGCTTGGCGGGCAGTCCATCGTCACCGCAAGCCAGCGCGTCCACCATGTCGGACACGCCCAAGTGCTTGAGCGTGTCGATCGTGGGCTGGCGGTCGTCCGTGGTGCACACGGCGATCTTCATGTCCATCTTCTTGATGGTGCGGAAGAGCGCGGGGATGTTGGCGAGCGGGCGGCTGGTGAGCACGGGGTCGGGCATGCTCCAGCACTCCTTGATGACCTCTTCGGCCTTGGACTGGCGCATGCCCTCGGCCACCAGCACGCGCACCGCGAGCTTGTAGAGCTCGCCCATGGGCGTGCAGCACAGCGCGCCCTTGGACTTGATGGAGCGGCTGATCCAGTCGTAGCCCATGGCGGCGAACAGCTTCTCGCGCACAGGCAGCCCCGTGGTCATCTCGACCTTCCAGGCCTGCGACTCGACCCAGCCGCCCCACATGAGCGTGAAGTCGATGAGCGTGCCGTCCTTGTCGAACACCACGAGTCCGGGGCTGCAGCGCGGGCCGCGCGCGGCCTCAGCCTGCGCGATGGAGGTGGCACTCTCGGCTGCTGTGCTCTTGCGGCGCTGGCCCAAGCTCGGCACGTTGGCGGCGGCCGGGGGCGCCAGGCCGTGCAGATGGCGGCGGCCCAAGCTCGAGAAGACGGGGCGGGCGCGGCGCAGAGCGGAGTTCATGGTGGCGAGAGGGAGGAGGTGGACCGGCTGGGCGTTAAGCGGGAGGATGCAGGAATGGCAACGACCGGCAGGCAGCACGCGCCTCCAGCGCTGTGCATGGGACTCCCTCCCATGTACGTGGCAGTTGTTGGCTTTGGCGGCGGGAGTCAGCCGTTACAATTTTGGTGCGCGAACGGATATTTAGACTTGGGCTTAGTATGGTCGGGATGGTGTGGGCCACCGCAGGTGGCAGTTGGCGTTCTGCCGCAAGTGTCCTGCTCGGACGGGGCGGTGGCAGTCAGCGGGGCGCTTTCAACGGGACGCAGCACCAGACGAGCGTGCGACATGAGGCGGCCGCGCCTTACTATTGCAAGGGATAGGGTACAGCACATACAAATGCCGAGCTATTTTCGATTGATGGCTTGGTGGCTGTTTTATGGGAGGATTCGCCGCAAGATTCGTTCTCGGCAACATGACTCCACACGGGCTCAGGCCCATTCTCAACCGGCCGCAGCGCATCGCATATTTTTGCACCATGCGGCCGCATCGGTTGAGAACGGTTCATGCGTCGAATTTAGACGCATGGCCGCTGCATTTTACAGCTGTTGAAGCCCAGCAGAGGTCGAGCCTCTCTTCATCGTCAACTTGGCTAGCCACTGTTAGCAAAGGCACAATAACTGCCATAAACTCAGTCTCTTCGCCATGAGGCTGCATTGGCGAATTTGAACAGGCAGAAGCGAATTTGAACAGGCAGAACAAGAAATGGATCATATCATATGATTCATGTGCATCGAGATGGATCGCAGCAAAGTCTTTTTGATTGGTTGCTCCTCGATATGCGTCCCCTACGTCCTATGCGTCCTCTGGAACGCATGCGTGGAATTCGACGCACGGTGACCTTTTTTCTACTTTTTCGACGCATGGGGCCGCATGCGTTCTCCGTCGTATTAACCAATCACAAGCGTCTATTAGACGCATGCGGCCGCATGCGGCCGGTTGAGAATGAGCCTCAGCTGTGCTGCTTGGGCAATGAGCGTGCATCTGTGGAGCGAACTACAGACTGTAGCCAGCTCTGTACATGTAAATACAGTACCAGTAGCACACAGGCACTCCTGTCAGTACAGCACATGTACATGTACTACAGACAACAGCGCCAACCGACTTCCGTGCTGCAGACTGCAAGTTACAGACTGCTCCTCCGAGGAGTCCTCGAGCCTGCTGCATCCCTCCCTCATCGGCGGCGATGCCGCACCTTTCCACCACTGTTTGGATCACCCTCCGCTGCAAAGTGAGGACCCCGCAGGTAACTCCCCGCCGATCCTGCCTTGCCCTCTGGGCAGTGCCAAGATAAGTACAGGAACAGTCTGTGGGGCGACAACCGCACTTCACAGCATGGGTGTGAAGTTCACACCCATGCATTTTGCCAAGCCCATGATTCCCCGTATGACGCTCTGGAAGTCAAGCTTGACGAATGTGTGCAGTGTACATGTACCAGGCAAGCTGCCACTGGCAGCTTGATGCCTTCGAGGTCTGGCAGCCTGCCAGACCTCGAAGGCATCAAGCCCATCACTTCTACAATTTCTACTGTACCGGTAGGGCGCAGGGACTCCCTGCGCCTCTGTCTGGTTGAACCAGGAGCGCTTCAAGTCTCAGCCGTTCCGCCGCGGGCTAAATGAGAGCTCGCCGGGAGGGCGGTGTGGTTGAACTTACCCGCCGCCACCTTCTCAGATCGCAACGCTCGAAAGCTCTATGCCTGCTGGGCGTTGCCCAGGGGCATCGAAACACAAGCTGCGCTGGAATGGGATCGCCAGAGATGAGTCTTGCAAAAATCCACCTTCAACCCATGCTTACCTGTGATTCGAGTCTTATTCCGCGCACGAACGATGACCATGAGCACCTTGAAGCGGCAGGTGCAACGGGCAAGTCGTGCACGGTCGCAACGTCCGTATGGACGGCTGTGCGATGAGGCAACTCATTGCTCGCAGACTGATCATTGCGCGCTCGCATGTATCCAGTGGCCACGCAATACTGTAACATGTTCATGATGCATCAATCCAGCCACTCCCTACATTATTATCGGCTCGCGATACTTCGGTCGCTCACAACTTGTAAGTACAGGCTACAGTCAATGGAACGGCCAACCCCCACAGCAGGCGAATGAGGTGCGGCCCGCACCTCCGCACTGAGGGCGGTCTGCGCTTCCATCGACATCTCGGGCGCCAATGCCATTTGACAACATGTGGAAAGTCTCCGTAAGGACAGAGTTGACTGCGACCGCACGATCGCGAGGCCAGCCAGCTGGGGCTGCTGCACTGTCGTCTAGGGATGACTGTGCGAGTGCACAGTGTGCACTCGCCGGAGTCGGTCTGTGTCCTCCACGTGCTGATGGACAGTCCACCTGTCCACTGCAGACGAATCTCAGCTTCGTGCCAAAGCTCTCGCAGCTGCAGCGCGAGCACCCCACGCAAATCCAACTTCCGCCGACTCAACGCCATCGCGCGGCTCGATGCTGCCGTAAGAGGGTAGCGCCGACAGGACTTCTCCATGGTATGGAGAGGGATAGGCCTGTGGCGACCGAAATATGAGCACGACTTGCTTGCTGGCTTTGCGACGACTTGCTTGCTGCGAGCGGCGGCGACATTACAGCAGGCGAGCTAGCCCGATACCTGGCCGGCCAGCTGCGATGCACAGAGCGGCATGCGCTGGCGCGCAGCGAGTGTCGTAACGCAGTTTACCTGCCTTCCACAGGCCACATCATCTGCAAATATCTGCTGGCTGCCTGCGATACATACACTCACCTCCTACACTGACCGGCCAGAAACGGTGGCATCTGAGACCCGTCTCTCGTCGCTAAAGGCTTAGTCGAACCTTCGCGGGCTCTTCTGCTGAGCGCCTTGTCGCTACGCCGTTGCAGCTCGGGCGGCGGATGGTTGAAGCGGCGATTGCAGTGCGTGGCGGCCCGCCACTGGCGGGTAAGATCGTGCGCTAAAAAAATTGGCCGGCTGTCGGCGGCGAGTAGGCCGTGGCTGTTGCAACTTGCAACTTGCAAGCGCGTAAAGTACCATGTCACGACGGTGTCACGAGCCGTGTCGACCACGGCCTGTCGTATCGCATCTGACGGCAGCACGGGTGCGCCTCGGGTCTCGGGTGATCCTATCTATCCTTCTTCCTGCTGCCGCCGGCTGGCTGGCTGCAGTCGCGATCCAGGCGGAGTAACGCCTCGAGGCGAGAGGGGATGGGCGCCCGGGAGTGAGAACACCGTTCGCGAGCGATGCGCATAAGGCCGCCGAAGGCTCCTCTGGCCGCCGCAGCCATCGGACATGAGCCGCGCGTGCTTCCTGCCTGCCGGCCTGATCCTTCGCGGCTGGCTGGCCGGCTCGAGATTCGCAGGAGCGATGCTCGATCGGCCGGGCGAGCATGGGATCGGGCCGCCGCTTTTGCACATGCCGTGCTAATGCCCGAAATATGGCTGATTTTGGCAGATTCGCTTGCCGTCGTGGCACCCCGCCACCAGCGTTCTGGTCGGTGCACTTGGCGGCGCGGCCTTCCTTTTTCGCAGATGTGCTGCGGGCGCGTTATTACATAACCCTCCCTCATCTTCGGCCGCTGGGATAGGGCGACCTTCCATTTGATGACACACACGCGCACCCCTTCGCGAGAGTGGCACCTGGCGGATCGCACGTCGAGTGATGGGCCCGAAGGCGCGCCCGGCTGCGCATCTTCGATTCGGAATGGATCCACTCGCTCGCGCGGACGAGAGCCGGGCGCCGACAATAGAAACACCCGGAACGGCCGAAACGGATTGCAAGCGCAATCCGCGCGCCACGTTTCACCAAGCCTGTCTGAGTTGCTCCCGTTTCAGCGCCTGGTGCGACAGCCAGCCGGCCCAGACCTCGCCGGCGCCATCACGCCAGCCAGCCGTTGCCCGGCCCCGCACCGAGCCCTTCTCTGCCTGCGAGGAGTTCCCCCGAAAGCATCGGCCAGATTTGTCCAACGTCGCTTTGAAGAAGAGAGCAGAAGCGCAGCGCCAGCAGCAGGATCTGGACGCGCGCGACCAGAAGAGCCACCGCACCCACAGCGAGCACGACGACACTCAAACACGCACCACGGCAACTGGCCGGCCGGCAGCTCCGCTCAGCTCAGCTCGGCTCACATTCCAATTCGCACTGTTGCCGGCAGCAACTTCAGCGTCAGCAGCAGAGACAGTCAAGTCAGAAGCAGCAGCAGTGATCATGCCCTCGCCTGTAGCTAGCAGCACTGCCACCGCGGCCACCGCCACGCCCGCGTCGCCTCTGTCGGTGCAGCGGCCCGCGCTGTCGCCGCGCAAGCGCAAGCTCAGCGACGTCTCGTCGGTCGCGGAGGCCGCGTCCCCGACGTCTCTGGACG